>JAHZMX010002918.1:0-20873 GCA_027743895.1 Seira musarum
CTATGAATATGAATATCATAGAGTCACTCAGGAGAAGTAAGGTAGTGAGGAGGAAACCCGTATGAATTCATTGGTTTAGATACATACATGCACCGATAAGGTGCTCTGTCATAGGTAAAACGTAGATAAAGATAGGTATCAATCATCTTCTAAGATTTTTATATTGTCGATTCTTCGAATTCGAGATTTTTTTTGTCCTCAATCTCAATTCTCTAAATAAATCACTAGATTAGATTGTTCCGTTCCCCTCTAGACTCGCGAAGTGTCTAAAGGGGACATGTGTGGTAAGACTTGATCCACAACCAACAGCATAGTAAAGTAAATGTAAATCCAACTGACACGGTACACGGTCGTGTTCAGTTCAGAGTACGACGATAAACTGGACTTTTTCATGCACTAGGAGTAATACATTTTCTCTCATTTTATTTTATTTTCCTTAAATAAATTTTCTGTGGAAAAAGGTTATTGGGATGAATAGTAACTGAAAACGCTTCTCATTTCTATGATTTAGTTATCTCTGTCTTCGTGCTTGAGCATGCCCCGGCCCACACACATTGTTTGCTTGAGTTTAGCCCAGCTATTATAGTTTCTATTCAACTCTTTTAGACAAACAAAAGTATAACATCATCATATTAGACGAGAGACATGTAGGTATTGAGTATTTGTAGTAGCCCTATAATATACATAATCGATAAACCGACTCGATAATGATTCGATATAGCAATGTAATGCAATGAGGAGATCGAAGTTTTGAGTGTAAGGCTAACAAAATCAAAAACGCTTTCAAGTTCTTCGTTTTGCTGCCATCAAATGAGACGTATGGGAAGGGATCATTGTCAAAATTTCTTGGTGGATTTACAGCTATAAAATGAGTTGAAGTGGGGGATATTGCTCAAATTCAGTTCGAGTCTATGATCAAAATCAATTTTTATCAAGAGTGACATGATGATAGGGAAATGAAAGTGCTTACTTTGTTCAGCGTGAAACCTCAAAACATTTAGCCATGACTTGCGGTTTTCAAAAGAAAGGAAACAATTCCCGAAGAAGTACCATGTTTACAGAGGGAAGAGAGGGGCGCTAGTAAACTGCAAATAAATGTTATGGTGTTTGGAATCGAGTGGAGAAAGTAAAACGGGAAACTATAGGGAAAGTTGTTTATATTAGAGAGAAAACCAATTGAGGATCAGGCAGATATCACGCAGGTGTGTCTCTGTTGTTTTCCATCGTTCAAATGGGATTTCTTTGAATACGAAGTCTTTTATTTAATGTAGTACTTTCACTACTTTACCATCGCTGCTAACTAAGGAAGCCAAGTTCCTGTTTAAGCCAAGCTTGCCACGACCACCATACCACTTCGCTATTGTAGTACTTCATTTTAAAATATTGGTTTCGTTTCGTATCCCAGGTTGCCTCCGTGGCTCAACATTGCCGTTATTTCATCTGGCATTATTATTATTATTATGTATTATTATTAGTAGTAGTACTAGTTAGTACTTATTTCCATTGATCGCCTTACGTTTTTTGTATACCTAAGCCCGTGTCACGGCAAAATGGGACTTGAGCTCCTATTTATGAATTTATGAAACGACAGAGCAGAGAAGAGGTACCAGAGCTCCAAAAATCCACTGTTGCTCCCTTTCCTTCTTTTCTTCTTCCGGCACAAATACATTATTCACAAATATAAAATGACACAAGACAAGATGTTTTTTGTAAAATATACTATGTATTTTATTCCCCATGTGTCATGCATACCTACCTACTTTGCTACTTCTTTTCTGGATTTCACATTCATATGACAACTTGGGTTCCGTTACATTTCAAAATTCCAAAATATAAAATTCTACATTTTTCTCCTCTCCCTGCGTTCTGCTAACGCTTTTGCCATCTTGATGATGTAAAAGTTGGCTTTTGGTGTAAGGCTTGTTATTGTGATTTTGAAGGATCCGTTTTGATACCTCTCTAATGCCATTTACTCTTTGATATAACAGAACAAATGCAAAGTTTCCTCGTACATTTTATTATGACGGATAATGAACTGGAAAATTGTGTTAAATTTTTTTCTTCCCCAAAGCCAAACTGGAACATACTGATCGTGAGAGGCAGAGTTGATGAGATATGGGTGTGATGAATGAGTGAATGTTGTACATTTTATATACTTTTCCTTGTTCAAATTGTAACTTTAAATTGTTAAGGCTCAAAAAGTTTCCCCGTAAACCCCCAAAATCCTGCATTCTTCCGTCCGTTTTTAAGCTTGTTTGTGACGTTCCCACGTAACATTAAATCTCATCGTTGTATAACTGTAAGCCTTTTCTTTGTTATTCTTCTCCTCCTCATGATACTACTCGTCTTTCTCACAGAACCGGCGGTGCTTATTTTGAAAGATTTGCATGATTTGTTCCATCTTGCTATTCACTCGCTCGTGTAAAGTTAAACTATGAACACACGTACGTACTTATGCATAGTATTGTATAGACATACACAACAGCTAATAGCAGTTTTCACATTCACATCAAAGAAACTTATTATTGTTGACACCGGGGCTCATGAAGATGCGTGGGCAATTCCGGGATAAATTAATATTATCCACGATGGCTTCCAGAGAGCTCTCACAGTTACACAAGACCATACCTCCGCTTGTTTGCCTAATTTTTTTAGAATATTGTAAAACTTTTTTCTCCTTTCCTCTCGCTTTTCTTACACTTTCTCCTGTGAAATACATACTTCACAAATTTAATTATGTCGTGAAGAATTCATTTATTATAATAATGGAATGATTTCAGACAAGTGAATTGTGACGCATAAAAAACTTATGAATGTATGAATAAAATGTACTTTAGTAAAAAGTCAGTGCTGGCTGAGCAACTTGATAACTTTGTTAGCATTGCAACAAAAAGATGAACGAAAGATAAGGCACATTTTCCCTTCAAAAACTGTTTTTCTGTTCTGGTAATTTTCGTATTTATTTGCTCTCTTTGTCTGTTTTTCTCTGAAAAGTATGAATTCGCCAGCTTTTGCATGTAATGTTAGTTCTGAGTTGTCTGAGTGAGAAGTAAGTCATTGTGTAAGTCGTTATATGTGCTCATATTATAGTCGTTTTTATTGAGCTTACGCTAATGTGTTAATGTGGCGTATTTCCTTTACTATGAAAATGCCATTAAATAAATAACAAAATGTACAATATTCATGTTTCCATTCTTTCCAACAACTTTTTTTATCCATTCTAATCAGAATTTTTTTGCAACAGCTCCGTAGAATGTTGAAAAATGAAATTCTGTCGTAACTCTCGCCAAACTTACTTGTTAGATAGTTTTTGCATTTTGACAGAATACTAAAGCGGAAGAACAGGCTTGACTTGAAGTTGTTGTAAAAGTTGCACAATCTTATTCTCATCATATCACTTGAATTTCAGATGATATGCAACATCTTGAAGGGACCACTTGCTCCATCGTCTTCAGTCTTTGTATGCATTTATTCATTACTAAATATTATATGGATCTTGATTTGAGGAAGTATGTTTTAGAAATATGTCTAATAATATCCATCCATACTCCTCTCCGTTAACCTCCTTCCTGCTTCAGGCTTCCTCTGTCGATTTAAGAACATAACTGCTGCGATAATACAAAAAGAAACTTAAATACTTCCCTGTTTCCCAAAACTTTTTTATGCTTCTACCTCAGTTAGTCTTAGGTGGATCGTCCACACTGAAAATTTTTGCTGGGAGGCAGACAAGCCGCAGTGAGCATTCAATTCAGCATCTGCTGCTAGTGCTCCGTCTCAAACGCTTTTGGAAAAAATAATAAAACAACGAAGAAAAAAATTTTTTTTCTACCCGTGAGTTTAAGTATTGTTCTTGGTCTGGTTCATGTCCCACTAGCGGTACATGCATGCATGCACACATGCATTCTACTAGATTATGCGTTTTGAATAAAAAATCTTGCGTCTTTCTTTGAGATATGATTACTACTGGATCTATATTTTATAATGATTTGACTGGTAGCTCAAGTCTGCTGGTTGTATGTCTTCTATGTAGACTTAAGTTTCATTTTTTCTTCCTGCATAAATGTTTTCACTTCCATCCGTATCAGTCGTTGTGTGGCGTAGTGTGGTGAATTAAAGCAGAGAACGGAAGCGCTTTCTTCACACGTTTACGTATCGATGAATTCCAGGTTTGGTTTCTCTAAAGCTCTCGATTTCAGTAAAACTTACTACTACCCTGTAGTTTAGGGCTCACTGGATTTGTATATCATTTTGTGCATTCGAGCGGAATCCTCAAGAGCTTGGCTGGCGATTCAAAAATTGAAAAAAATGTGATTTTACTGATTCTTCATTGTACACATCGGCCTTAGAGAAATACGCCAAAATAGAATTTTTCAAATTGTCATCATCCTAGGTGCATGGTGCATGTAAAAGGAAAAAAAACTATAAAACGTTCAAAATATCCAGCGATTTTTATTACTAGCATACAAATGGAATGGCATGTCTGGTTGCTGTATATATGTACCCAAGCAACTTAAAAAGTTCATGTAGAACCACTCAAAAACTTTAGTGTGATGCTAGCTTCAAGCGGGAGAAAAGTCCAAGAGGTAAAGGAGAACCAACAGCTCTTTCTTTCTTGGTGACTTCTCGTGGGCCAGCTTGGGAGAGTGGTAGTTACTTTGTCAGAGTCAGTAGTCCTTGTAAGAGGACCGCGAATGTTTCTTCCGGATTTTTGTTAAAGTTCAAGTGCAAAGTAGCAACCAATGTTTGTCGCTCACTACTGAACCGTTTAATGATACTTCAGTATATTTGATAAAGAAAAAACTCATTAATTGCAAGTGTTATCATCATAAGTTCGACAGGATTGTGTCATTTTTGTGAAAATGGACAAAACAACTGAGGACGAGGCTCATGGTGAAAGTTCCACAGAACTTGGTTAGAGAGTAAATAATAATCATAACACAAGTAGTATTCCCTTCATTTTGTACAGATTGTTTAAGCTTAATTTAATTATGTCCTTAAGCACACTCTTGTCAATCTCAATCTAGATGAGGACGGAGTGAGTGGTGAAAGAAAACTGTCATTGTAGCATTATAAATTGCATATTCATGACAAACGCGATTTGCAATTTAAATGTCACCAAATTGTTATCCTTTCTGCTTCTCATTTGCATGTGATTTTATGAAGAAAGAAATGTGCGAGGCATGTCATGCTTTTTGTTTTTACCCATAAAAATTAACCACTGTGAGTTGTATGCACTTTGCTTTAGCTCAAATTCCATTGTTCTTTGAAGAGCTTTTAAGAAGTACTTTAGCTTCATTATACCTCTGAAATGTGACATTCTGCTGATAAAATTGTCATTTATTTTCAGGGTTGCCTGTAAGGGACATGGAGGAGTTGAGAAGTGGAAACGAAAATGACGTAGATACGAAATACGATGCGGAAAGTGCAAGAATAGAGGCATGGCTGGATGAGCATCCCGATTTTGCCAACGACTATTTCATCAGGTTTGTCTGATTCTTATGTTTATTTTTCATTTCCATTATTTTGATCACATATCTGTGTTCAGGTTATTACTTATACAATTCCATTTCCATTTTCCAAAACGAGAGCCGTGCTCAAAACGTTCTCATTCTTCATTTCCATCATCTGCCTGTCTCGCTATCAGTCAAGTGGAACTTGTCAAACCATGACCGCTTTTTCAAAAGCTATTGACTTTCAATTTTCTGCTTGTGATGAACTCAATTAATACCTAATTTCTTTTAAATACATTGAATAAATTTAAAATCTATTCCAATAAATTCCAATGCTGTCTATTCCCGTATTTGTGCGATTCTTGACAAGATTGGGGCAACTAGAGACAACAGAGCGTACCTTATGTTTTACCTTTCGTCTTTCTTCCAAATTATATTTCAAGCTGTCATTAAGATTTATGATACTCTTCTAGCTAGGTTTTGTTTTTCTTTGCTGCCGGTCTCTATTGAAATTAACCTTTTCATTTTCATGTTTTTCCAAAACAAAAATAAAACAGGAAAGCAAGTCGTTCTTTGGTGGATAGTTGGCTACTAGCCCATTCATATAGTCAGCAACCGGGCATTGGCCCTTCATCCAGTGGCAATGGAGGAAATGGTGGGGTTGTCACAACGTTGGTGGCCGCCACGGGTACAATTGCTGCAAGCACAGTCACTGTCGTTCATAGTTCCTCCAGCTCTGGAGACTTGGCTTCCTCATCGCTTCAACAACAACCACAAGTATGTTCACAAAAACATTGAAACTCACTCGTAAAACCAATGAAAAAATCTTTCGTAGCGAATTGCACATTATTTCGGGCTCGGAAGGAATATAAATTGTTGATATGATAATGATGATGATATGATGATGCATGACTGCTGCGTATCGTTCGTAGTTGTACATCTTTCGTGTATACATACATAATATGTAGTTGTACATGCATAATTTTCTTCATTACTTTTCCATACTTGTGGAAGCAAGTTATTATTATGTTATGTAGTTTTAGTGTTTTAGTATTCCTCCTAGTAAAATAGTTTCCTCTTTCCTGGTATAACGTCTTTACAAACTCCAATGATTCATATGTCCCTAGGCGCGCCGCTCTTCTATCTGATCTATGAAAGTTGAGCAAGTATTATTGCACAATTTATGGTGGTGGTTGCATTTTTTTAGTAATCATAATAATTGCCTGCTAAACAACTTCATCTTCTCTTTTTTATCCTTAATAATACCCTCTTTGCGCGTAGCTATACTATTGAGGAGTATTATTTACCATTTACGCTGTACATTATAATAGTGCGGGAGAACAAAGTTGGAGAGAGTCACAAAGTGATTGATATTTTTCTGACAGAGTAATTCATCACGAAGTACGACAGCGACAAGCGGAGGTGGAACAAGCTCAGGAGGAGCAACAACTCCTGTGCGGAAAATTTCCGCACAAGAATTTGAAAAGGGGGGATTGGTAAAACCAATGGTCACTACTTCTTTGGACGGGACGCCAACTTTTCTGAGCCCTCCATCACCAATCGGCACCAGATGCAGCCTCGTAGACCGGAAGTCTCGTGAAGAATTGCAAGTATGTACTAACGCTTTTGTTGTGATTGCGATTGGCCATGGTGAAAAAACTTCCTGTGTCCTCCACTTTCTTCTTGGCCAAAAGAACGAATTGAATGGGCCCTTACTTTTCCACCCTCTCTTTCTCTCTCTCTCTCTCTCTCTCTTACTCTCTCTCCTTTTTTATTGTAACATCACATCACATGGTCGGTCATGTCGGTTTTTATTACTTTTTTGCTGGCGATACCATGATTTTTGTGAGCGGAATACAATAGGTCATTATCGAATACATTTACATTCGCATAACCTTTTCCGTTTTGTTGGCTTTCTTCCACTTGAAATAGTTTTACTGCCAGCCAGCGGCTTTTTTGGTCCGTTTTGGAATCCGTATTAATGGTCTTTTTTATTGCACCACTGCTCCAGTTTTGACAGCGGCACGTATTATTCAGTAGCCTAGAGGGTCTTTTGCCATTTTATTTTTGTACATCTTTATTTCCCCCAATTGTATCCAGTCTCCTTCAGCTAAGAATTTACAGTTTCACATTTGTAGAATCCGAGAAATGAATGATGATGCATGACTTTTGGTTTCTCGAGAGCTTTCCAGTAAGAAATTCTCAATAATTACCCGTCTATGCCCATTATCGTTTAATTACGTAGAGTGCCTCAATATAGGAAGGGGCTCAACAAGGAAATGTGTGTATACTTAAATTTATCACACAAACACTTGACCTTCTCTTTATATAGCTTCCGTACTTTTACTTACGAAACGCTGCCACACATACACACACCAAACATAAAAATTTTGTACCAACAAGCCAGAAATCGGACTAGAACATCAGCGTTGTTTTGCTTTCTATTGCTACTACTATTCTTACTCATTCTTCTTTCTTTCAAAGATAAATTGTAATGCGTACCGCTGACTGTGTCTTAATGTCTTTGTTTGCTTTGTTCCCTTTCCATTACAATTTCCTGTGCGTGCGTGTGTATCCGCAGTTACTGGATGAGACAGAACTCCTCTTCGAGTTGGCGAAAGACATATGCGATGAACTGGATACACGAGTGTTGACGCTAAAAATACTTCAACACGTTGGTGTCCTCGTCTCTGCGGACAGAGCATCCCTATTTACCGTTCAGGTGAGACAAAAAAAAAAGCCTTTTCCTTTGCTTGCATCTAATTATCAACATGTAAGCCAGTCATAACATAAGATACAACAACAGCAGCAGCAAACATTTTGCATCATGAAAAACAGAAAAATATTATGATGAAAAAAAAAATTACTTGTAAAAAATATAATTTTGCAAATTGGTACGCGGAAAAAAGCGTTGTTGCCATTTACGTAATTAATTAGGGAAAATGACATACACGAAAATGTACTTTGTCATCGTCTCACAATTAACTTTGAAAGCAAGAGCTGCATGCAGCTGTGTTCAGAGGAAGTGAGGTGGAACAAACAGTCTGACTGACTTTCGTTGACTCAAAATGCTCCACATCATGGAACATTTTCTCTTTATTTATTCCCATCGACAAAGTGTACCGTACCATCACTATTAAATGATTCAAATTTTTCTTTCCTAATACTTGCTATACAGGGGAGGAAGGGCACTAGTGACAGGTATTTGGTGTCAAGTCTCTTTGATGTCTCATCCCAGAGTACGTTGGCGGATATGGAAAAGAAAGAAGAAATCAGAATCCCATGGGGCTCGGGTATTGTGGGATATGTGGCTGAGAGCGGTGTCACTGTAAATATCCCCGATGCCTATCAAGTAAGATCCTCATTTTTTTTCTCCTTCCATCATTCCAATCTCCTATTGAAAAGGCAAGCCAAACTTGATGTAATTGCATGGAAAAAAATGCCTAATCGAGCGTTGCGGTTTCCTCTCACATTTCCCTTCCATTCAACATCAATAAAAGGACGCAACTTTTTTTGGGTTACAGGATGAAAGATTTAATCAAGATGTGGACGCAAAAACCGGATATAAAACTCAGTCCCTTCTCTGTATGTCTATCAGAGATAAACGAGAAGAGTGTCTGGGAGTCGCGCAGGTATACATGCAAAAAATAATAATATCATCGCATTATATTTATCGTAATAAAAAATGATAATGATGATGATGGCATGATTACAATGATTGCAATTGCACGTTGTTGTAAGGAGGGTCATCTTTTTTGTTGGATTAGCCTCTTTTTCTCGTCCATAAATAGCAGAGGATCTTTAGTCTTTTATTTATTATCATTGCACTGCTTTTATATCGCGGTCACTTTTCGTAATAGCACTTCAGGAAAATGCATTTTTATGGCTTTTAAAGGTGATAAACAAACGGAGTGGAAGCGCTTTCACGGACCGAGACGAGGTCGTTTTTCAAAACTACTTGCAATTCTGTGCTATTGGGCTGAAGAATTCTCAGCTCTATCAGCAGAGTCAACTGGAAAACAAAAGAAATCAGGTAACACAATCCATAAAATGGGAAATACGGCCGCTTGACGTTTGATACAATAGACACTACTCCACTCTATTCACTCGAGTCGAGTCACTCACTCGCTTTCCCTTCTCTGTTGTCGAGGATCTCATTGATAATAGAGTGGCGTGGAATTTTTTCATGCTCATGTTGATCCTCCTTCAAAAATGATAGATTGCTTGTTAACCCTTTTATATCGATAAGGGAGCAGCAACATGACGCAAATGTATCGCGATTATTTCGTATTATTTTCTCGTTCACTCTAAATCATTGATCTTGTAGGTTCTTCTTGACTTAGCCCGGATGCTTTTCCAGGAGCAATCCACTATCGAGCATATGGTGTACCGAATTCTGACTCATACACTTTCCATAATGCAGTGCCAAAGAGCTCAGGTACGTACGCTGAAAATGCTTATGAACATTGGGAATCTTTGAAAAAGAAAATCGAAAATTACTTTCTCCTCCTTTCTCTTTTTCGCTCGCTTGCTTTGTTCATTCGCATTCCTTTGTGTTTCCGTGAGCAGTAGTGAAGCAAAAGTGGCAGAGCAATCTTCGGCTCTTCTTCCTTTATGAATGAAAACGATGAAGAAGAAAGGAGAAAAAAGACTCTGCAAATGCTTTAATGCCCTTTGGAATAATTTACTCAGAATGAATCGCAATAAGGAATATTGCTATACAAGAGTATAATGATTTTAACATAGGTTCTCCTAGTCCATGAAGCTTCCAAAGGGACTTTTAGCAGGGTTTTTGATCTTGATTCAAATGATCTGGAAGATAGTGAGGCAGATGTTCGTCGAAGTCCATTCGAGGGTCGCTTTCCATTGAACGTTGGAATCAGTGGCTACGTGGCAACAACAGGCGAGGTAAGAACGTTCTCTCTCAGTTCATCTTCAATCCCATCAGTTGTTATGGACTGCCTGGGAGCACCAGCTAGAACATTAATTTGTATCATCTTTTTTCCATTCATTCGACCATTCTATGAAATGGGATCACTTTTTAAAAGTGGTTTTCTCAAAAGATTCCTTCCGAAAAGTACTTGGAACGTCAAGTCCTGTGTACTGATGATGATGACTTTTTTTTTCTTTTTTAAACAGACAGTTAATATCGCTAACGTTTACGAAGATCCTAGATTTGATCCTGCAGTGGATGCGGATTCTACTGACTTTCTTCATAAGACTATCTTGTGTATGGCCATAAAGAAGTCGGATGGCAAGATCATTGGTGTCATTCAGGTATATTAGAAGCTCTCTAGAATTCCATCTCTCCTGCTGCTGCCCTCATATTATTCTTACATTGCTGATGATGATGATGATAAATGATGAGTGTGCCATCATTTTTTAAGATCATGATCACATCATCTTGGCAGAAAATATGTATGTGGGCTTAGCTTTTCATGGAATTTTTATTGTGTTCTGACTGTTGCATGTATTTTATATATACCACACACAGCTTATCAACAAATTTGATGGCTTACCTTTCTCCACCTCCGATGAAAACTTTCTCGAGGCATTTGCAATCTTTTGTGGAATGGGAATCCACAACACACGAATGTAATTTATTTTTTGTCTAAAAAATCTGAACACGGAAATCTGTTCACAAACATCATGCCTTACAAAAAAAAGTCGTTTCATTTTATGCTCCAATTTACCTTTAAGGTATGAGAAGGCAATAACGGCAATGGCAAAGCAGCGAGTCACTCTCGAGGTATTAAGCTACCACGCCACCGCACCTTTGGAGGAAGCCCAGGCTTTAGCCGTTAGTGCTAGAAAAAAATATATATCCGAAGCTTTTAATGATGATTGAAGCCACTTTTCATTATTGATCAAGAATTTGATCGTTTCTTTAGGCCGCTAGCATTCCGTCAGCTCAATATTACAAACTTCATGCTTTCGATTTTGATGATGACGCTATGACTGATGAGGATACTTACAAAGTACTAAATTTTCCTACATTTGATGATACTATAATTTCAAACTTACTCTTTTATTCATCTTCATTCTTTCTTAGCAAAAAGAATGCTTCATTATTCCGTTCTGTTTGTAATATTCATTTATTATTGGCTCATTAAATTCCAAAGGTCTTCTTCCCACATGAACAATGAATTAGGCCAATATAAATTTTTTATGCGTTTTTGCCTTTATGTAGTCAACCAGGCTCTGGCAAGTTTTGGGCGACATAGAATGTCTTGGACTAATGATATCTTGTCTTTGCCATGATATGGATCATCGGGGCACAAATAATTCCTTTCAGATTAAGTAAGGCAATATAATAATATGGCTCTTCCATCTTTTTATTCGATTCATCTATTCAAATCTCCGACGAATTAAGTATGTCAATGATCAAGATCAATGAGTTCTTTTATTACTTTTCTAGAGCATCTTCAGCTTTAGCTCAGCTTTATTCCACATCTACCATGGAACGACATCATTACGACCAAGCTCTCATGATTCTGAACAGTCAGGTAGGGATTTTACTTGTTCACTATTTTTTTCCAAAAAAAAAAAAAAAAAAAAAATGATCGTGTCATTGTACATTAAGCTATAAGGAAGGGGCGTTGCACTTTCCACGTGTCTTTTCTCATTAGCATTTTGTAAAAAAAATTCCTTCAGATTCTTAATTACATTAACCATGATATTTGTATGTGACATGCAAACTCAATAAGTTCTTTTTTTTTACTTTTCTTTTAAGGGTAACCAAATTCTTAGTCATTTATCTTCAGACGAGTACGCCCGTGTAATAAAGGTTGTTGAAGATGCTATAATAGCGACGGATCTCGCTGTTTACTTCAAGTGAGTACACATACTTGGAAAAATTCTGAAAATGTCAGAATATCATCCCTAAACTCTTAATAATTACTCAAGGTCATGATGAAATGCTTGTACCTAGACACAAACATGTGAATGGGCGTTAATGCATTATTGCTTCTTGGCGTTTGAATTGAGCTTCTCCATCCAGATTGAGATGAGCTTTGTAGCAAATATGTGTACATTTCTCACATTATTGTTCGGTTTTGTTTCTCTGGATCGATGAAGCTCTTCAACTTTTTCCTGCATTTCCGTCTCACACTGAACCGTGGTAGCCCAAAGTTTTCAATCTGAACCCATTAAAAATCTCTTAATGCCAAATATAGCACTAATTTTAACCCTTACTTATTTAATTACGTGCCTACTAATTATTATTCATTTAATTAATTTGTAGAAATCGAGGAGCATTCATGGAGCTTGTGGATAATGAAACATACGACTGGACGCGCGATGATCACAGAGACCTGCTACGTGGGATGTTAATGACAGCATGCGACTTGGCTGCAATCACAAAACCCTGGGATGTGGAAAGAAGGATTGCGGAACTTGTTGCTAGTGAGTTTTTCGAGCAAGGAGATCTTGAAAAACAAACACTAAACATCGTACCGATCGTAAGTCATGTCCCTTTCATGAATGACTACTAGAATTATATGATTCACTCCCTGATTTAAATAATTAGTGTTGATTAGTTAATGCATTTTATGGTCTCTTTGCACAGGACATGATGAACAGAGAGAAAAAAGATCAGTTGCCGGCAATGCAGGTGGCATTCATTGATTCAATATGTGCACCAGTCTATGAAGTGAGTCAGATACTTTTAAAGTTAAACTGTCTGTAGTAACGCTAGACTGCATATAACTTATAAACTGTGTATTCCCTGTTGTTTTCAGGTTTTTGCCAAACTTCATCCCACTCTGACACCATTGCTTGAAGGGGTACAAATAAATCGTCACAACTGGGTTCAAATGATATCTCAGGGGTCTGAAAATGGCCAATCTCATTAGATGCTTAAACAAGAACGAAATCAACATTAGGAAGAGTCTGTGTGATTTGCTTATATTTTAAATGTATTGATAGTAAACTTGTGAAGTCTGAACTACGTAGCTTCATTTGGAAGATGAGCTGAAGAACAAATTGTAAAAAAATTGTCGTTTCTCTGTACCTGGCATATCAGAAACTCCAGTCATGTTAACCTATTTGTTAAGAAAGAATATGAAAATTATTGTTCCAGTCCTATTCTCTTCAGCTCTTTTCTCCAATCATTTCGCTACATTCAGTCGACCCACAAAAAGCATATTCTTCAGGTTCTATGTATTCCGAGTAATCTAGTTTTCTTTTTTTGTCATTTTATTGTGCTGCAAAATATTCTAATTATTTCGTAAAATAAGTAGGGAGGTTCACTAGATTTGTGATGTTAATAAAAATACATAGTCAGACCTGCATCCCCGTCCGTTTGTAGTTTTAACGTGAAATGAATGACATATTCCTCCCACAAAATTTAGAAATGTGCTTAGGTATATATATATATAAATGTGAGTAGTTATTGAGGGTCAATCACTTTGGACCACATTCCAATATAGTTAGGATCTCTTTTCATGGCCATGCAAACAAAGATTATAAATAAGGGCAGCTCTGTAGCTCTCTCGTTTAGACACATTTTGGATCTAGACCTTACAGCTTTTCTATCGGTAAGTTTTCGGGTGTCCTTGAGAATTTAAAAATCTTGAAGATTTCAAAACGGAATTTGTGGAAAAGTTTTACTTTCAAGACGACAAAGGAGAATACGAAATCTAAATGCTCGTGGCTTTTTTTTCGGAAACTTCCAGATAATTTCGGCAAAATGAGGCTGTTAGTGCTGGTGTCCGTGTGTCTACCCGGGGTTCTGGGTCAAGGTCCGTATTATGAAGGGGCGATGGCTCCAGCATATTCAAGTTATAGTCCTCCATCGTATCCAAGTTATAACCCCCCTTCGTATCCAAGTTATTCACCACCTTCTTATCCAAGTTATTCTCCACCATCTTACCCAAGTTATTCACCACCATCTTACCCAAGCTATTCTCCACCATCATATCCAAGTTATTCACCACCATCTTATCCAAGTTATTCTCCACCTGCCTATAATCCACCCCCATATTATGAAACTTATGACACGCAAGTAGATGTAAGTTTTCTTAACCGTTTTTAGGACAGTGCAATTTTTTTTCCATGTTATATTCGTGACTTTGTGCAAGAAAAATTTTGTGAATGTGTGTGTGATTTTTATTACAGTATAAAGAAGCAAATTCAACGGTACATTGTGGAATTCTTCCCACCGTACATCATCCTTATGGCTATGAGAAAGACAGGGTATCTTTCGGTCAGTACCCTTGGCAGGTTCAGATTTTGGATAACTACAATAACTACAAATGTGCTGGAGGATTAATCAGTCCGAGACACGTCATCACTTCAACGTATTGTGTGGACAATATGGATGTTAACACCATTCGTGTAAGAGTGGGGGATTGGGACATTCAGACTGATAAAAATTACCAGGAAGTATACAAAAATTACGAATTAACCGTTTGCAAGAAGCATCCATACTATCCAGGTAAGTTTTTGCATTTAATAAGTCTGAAATAATTATAACTACATACGTTCTATGAACCCATGTTCTAAGCTGCCATTACTTGATTTCCAGTTCCTGGATACGGATACGAGCCATCTGCCAGTTACGCTGTTGTGATTTTGGAGCTCTACGCTGATGTGGACATTGACCAATATCCTCATGTTGAGCCACTCTGCCTACCCGAATTTTATTACCTTTCCAAGGCTTATACGAACGAGTACACCAGCTACAGCTATGGATATGGTCAATACAGTGGTAGTGGTGGTATGCCTGCTGCATCGTCACCTTCAATGTCTGATAGAAATGAAGAAGGAGCTGATAAGGATTTGGAGTGCATTGTGCTCGGCTACCAGGAATCTCCTCAGGAGAGAATTTCGGTGAGTTTTAATATGCGAATCAGCAACAAGGCGTTATTTTTTGTTTATGTTAAGGCCAAATGGGTGTTTTTGTTGTTTTTAGTACCAATCGCAAGGGCAAAGTTACAACCCCCCTTCGTATGGATATGGTTCATCATACAACACCCCCGCTTATTCATATGAAGCTTATGAAAACAGCAGGACTCCAAGAAGGGCCAAGCTGCGAAAGATCTATGGATACGCACCTCAGTACAGCTACGGATATGGATATACGCCACAGACTGACTCATGGGAGGCAGAGTACTACTATGACGCTTGTCACGTATGTCCCAAAGATAATATTTATTGAATATGGAGTTCATTTGATAAGGATGAATTAATTGATGACTGATTGTCGTAATTAATTACTGCAGGCGGACTTGGGGAGTCCAATCTTTTGCTTGGTCGAGGGCCGATACGAAGAGGAAGAGTATTACCCAGCATACCCACCTACACCTCCGTATCAGCCATCGTATCAACCTCCAGCGTACTCCCCACCTTCGTACAGCCCACCTGCGTACAGCCCACCTACATACAGTCCTCCATCGTATTATAGCCCACCTGCATACAGTCCTCCTACTTACTATGATGCGCCTAGATATAAGCGTCAACAAAACCCATACTATTCGTCAATGCCTAGTTACCAACCTAGTTACTCACCTCCATCATACCAGCCATCGTATTCACCGCCAACGTACCAGCCCTCTTATTCGCCACCATCTTATCAGCCCACGTATTCACCCGCTCCAACCTACACGCCCAGTTATTCCCCTCCGGTTTATGAGGATTACTACAAGTATCCCATCAAGCTTGCTGAGCCCTTGAACCGAGAATACAGGAGAGCCGTTTTGTACGGAGTCGTCCAGTATCCTTGCCAATGTTCAAGTCAGTATGGCTCTCCAGGCAATAAGATTACATCCACCCCAATCCGAGAAATCCTACCTTGGATTGAAAACATCCTTCACACGCCACCCTCATGCGCATCTTACAGCTATAGCGTTCCTTCATATTACTAAATTCTTAACTTAACTATCCGTATTGTTTTTATTTTCTGCACTTCCTTTTTTTTCTACTTTTGAAAACTGAAATTCTTAATTGGCTAAAGGATGTAGGATGTTATACCTTTTGATTTGTTACTCGTTTTTGTTGTTTTTGAGCGATCTAGTCGACCACTACCCATAAGAATCTGTGATTCGATTGGGTTGCGTTATATAATAAAACTTGTTTCATCATCTATCCGACTAATGAAGCTTACCTTGCGTTTCATGACAATTTATCAAAAAAAAAGTTCATATTTTCTAATAGCAAGTACCATTTTCTATCTTAATTACAAATTGCAAATTCAATTATTCATGATGATATCATCTAATCAATTCATGAATGAGAAGCATCAATTCAGCATAGGAAGAGAAAGTATGTTGTGCAACGCTAAACCGCATGAAAGTGCTATTAAAACATGCAAAGCATGGGCCGTCTACACGTGAGCATAAAAAATAACACGAGTCCAAAGTACACCTTACTTTTTACTCAAGCAACCGGTTCGTTAAGGTATTTAACAAAAAAAATTATTTTGCTCTTCATCTAGAAAATCATAATCGAATCGAAGGATATACCACGTCACAATCCATTTCCTTTATCATACGCTGTGAACAAAGCAAACTGATCATTGCATGGGTACTTGATGATATTGCGATGATATAATGCTTCAGGCGCATCGGTGTAGGATTTCACATATGTATTTAAAAGCGTACAGTTTCAACAAAACTTTACATGTCAATCATACCGTACAGCACATAACCTTTTTTAGTTTTGATCAAATGAAAATTGATGACCCTTGAGACTTCATGACTTTGCTCACAGATACTCTCGTCTCGTCTGATATATCTATTTAAATATTTTGATCTTTACAAGGACTAAACCTTATTTCACACTTCTGAATAAAAACCTGAGTCCTATTCAATCTTATTGCTCTGGGTTCTTTCAGTCCAGCATATCAGTTGGATTTTAAGTGCAGCTCTTACATAATCATAATCATGGACAAAAAACATTAACCTCGCCGTAAAAGAAGAATACCAAATGGAAATTAACCTTTGACTCTTGCTTTTTATTTGAAATTCAAAATTATTGGATCATCTTTGTAATTAAAGGCTTTCATATCACAACAAATATTGGTTTCATAATATCCTTTACATAAAAGGTAAAAACAATAATAAATGACTAGGTAATTTTCTTGCGTAAAGTATTCATTTCCTTCATTGGTTGCTTAATTTGCTACACATTTTCTGGTGAATTTATCTGGCTTTATAATTACTGTTGTTGCAACTGATGCATATTTTAGTCTTGAGGAAAGACTCTTGACTGGACCCTGTTTCCCACATCACCACGTTTAGGAGGATGGCACCATAATAGTACTAAAGTTCTTTAGGTAGAGATTGTTGGATTGGAACCTGTATGCAGTATCCGGACGGGATGTTGCGAAAACTGTGGGATTCACACCACCGGTACGTTTAAACAAGGTACAATTAGCTAAGTTTCCCATGGTGAGAAGATTTCACGGTGTGACTCAATTTATTTCAGTGCACGAGGCCGATTTCGCAAAAGCTGTGGTGCTAAAGTCTAAACCGTCTAAAGTCCCGAATGAATTAAAATCTTAATGAAGTATGAAATGACTTTAAAAATTTCCACCCTTTGAGAATTATATCATTTATCATGCTTATAAAAAGTGCTTGTATTTGAAACTCAAACTAGTAAATGCAGAATCATTATTATTTTTATAATCCTGTGCATATTGCTTTTATAGTCAGAGGTCAGTTAATATTAATGCATACTCATTCACCTACTCAAATTGAAAATTGTCTGGTAAAATAAAGTGTCTTAATACATGTACGTGTTTTTAGTCACATCAACTATAACTGTACGTAGCAGAGACCCAGCCAGCAGTTTTCCCTTCACGCTTCATGATTTCGCCAAAATTTTCGCGAACATGAATTTATAATCGTAATCTAAAGCCTTTTCATTGTTTCATTACTAACCAATGAAACCTTAAATTGGCAAAGAATGCAAAGGAAAAATTTTACAACAAAGGGCGCGTCTGCCTTATAACACGTAAGCATAGGCAAAGAGAAAAGAACTCGTTACCTAACCTCGTTTCCTTCAACTTTTTAAAATGCTTTTTATTATTACAACAACAGCATGAAAGTTGATGCAGAAGAGCAGCAACCGACTACTTACGTCAAGACAAATCCACGGCTACACATCCAACAGGTTTCCGTTTTTTGGTGCGAGATTCATGATTCAACCCTTCTAATAATAAAGAAGCTCATAGAGAAACCGACGAAGCGCCCTGAAGAGCAGCAGCGGATGCAGCATCACAGCAGAAAGCTACGAGCTCATCTATGCGATGAACAAAGTCGTTTCATCATCATCATCGCCACCACATTCACATATTAACCGTACCTATCATTTTTTTTTTACCCTCTTCATAATATCCTTCCTGCTTATCATTGCATTCAACATGGCCCAGACTAGACGGGATAAATCTTTCACCATTTGAAGTGAACATTTTGCACCATGCAATGTATTCATACTTAACTCTACGCATTTTTTTAACAAACTAAAATCACTTCTTTAAGCGTTACCTAGTTATGAGGTTAAAAAAAGAGAATACGTCATGAAGTCATAGCGAAACAGTTCCCTTTCCGTCCTGTTCCCCTTTTATACCTGTTATCTCGCTGGCTGGCATGGTAAACTGATATGATGGTGCTAATGTTTTAAAAAAATCTGGCGCATCCTATTGTTATTTCTTTGTGGACTCACGACTCACTCTCTAGCTCGTTCGTGATTGTTGTGATCCTTTATCATTTAGATATGAATATGTACAAAATACAATGCACCACACCACACCAGCAGGATTAAAACATTTATCATCAGCTTTATTTATGAAAAAAAAGATGCATGTCTGTAATAAAAATGGCTTCCTTTATTAAACGCATAAGCGTTAAATTTAAACGGTATGCGATACACGGTTATTAAATATATCTAGTAAGCATATATCTGTGTTGAAGTCTACAGCGCTTTCTACTTGGCTAAACTAATTTTTGATACCTTTTTATGTATTATGCGAGGTATGTAGGAGGAGGAACGAGGTAAGTAAAGTAACTAGTAACGCAAAACGCAACGCTGTGTAATGCACTCCAAAAAGGTAAAATGCTACAATCAGCGCGTCCTACACACACACCTGAGCCTAAGCTAGCGAGAAATTTAGAGATGCAGTTTTTCAAGAAAAGAGTTTAGTTCAAGTCTAACCATCGTCATGATCATCATGATGAGGAGAGCGAAGAAAAGCTAGAAAAAAATTAATGTACTTTCTCGACTACAGGAACCACGCTCTAAATTCTCACTGTGAAGCAAAAAGTGTTTTTTGCATTATTGTGTATTGTGGCCGCAGATATTTCATTTGTCGGAATCGAATGTAGGTATCCCCCAATCGTCTACCCTTTTCACTTGAATTGAAGTTGTTATTNTAGCGAGAAATTTAGAGATGCAGTTTTTCAAGAAAAGAGTTTAGTTCAAGTCTAACCATCGTCATGATCATCATGATGAGGAGAGCGAAGAAAAGCTAGAAAAAAATTAATGTACTTTCTCGACTACAGGAACCACGCTCTAAATTCTCACTGTGAAGCAAAAAGTGTTTTTTGCATTATTGTGTATTGTGGCCGCAGATATTTCATTTGTCGGAATCGAATGTAGGTATCCCCCAATCGTCTACCCTTTTCACTTGAATTGAAGATTGTTATTTTTGTGGTGGATTTTCTCTGCATGAATGAAAGCTGGTTTTTACTGGTTTCGTTCGAAATATAGGACGAAGGAACGAATTGACATCGAAATTGAATACAATACGGCTCATCTGTTTTTGGTGATTTAAATCTGTTCTTCGATCAATATATTTCTTTGGGGAACGAATTGTGTGACCTATCATTATTTGGATCTTTGATATCGGTAAGATTTTATATTATTTTCGTAAAAATTATCACTTTTTTTAAAAGATTTTGAGCATCTCAGACAGCTTTATACGCATATTGTGGCTTCTCAAATTCATTGATCGATCGTAAAAAATTCCATGGCACTTATCTTTTGCGATTGTTGTAAATGTCTTGTGTGTAGTAGATTTGAAACGAAATCAATTTTTCAGCTGGTTGATGGTTGAAAGTAGTTCAATTATTGTAAAACTTGATATATTATGAGAAAAACTTACGTATTCGATGTCATATTCACGAATAATGCATAATGTTGAGTAATGAGTAAATAGAATTTTAAATGTTGGGAAAAAACTTATAAAAAAAGAATATGTACTTGACAAGTACTTTTTTGTTGTGCTTTTAGAACGATTATTTATTTTATTGTGAGCAAATTATGATTCATGAAGCAAAGATTGCATACTATTATTATTATTGTGTTATTGGCATCTTGAGTAAAGTGTGTTGCTAGTTTTCAGGCCAAAGAACTCTCGCTGGGGTTGTATTGTTGTAGTTCTTCTGCAACAGTTGCACTTTGGCAGACAGGTACATACATACG
>JAHZMX010002919.1:0-12253 GCA_027743895.1 Seira musarum
AATACAAAGATAGATCTGCCTTTATTCAAGCTATAGCTTCTCAAGTTCTAGTCTAAACTTCAAGAATTTTGAGTACCTTCTCAATGTGCTCCTGAGACATATTTCCGGGTCCCTGAATTGCGAAATTGGAGAACATTCTCTTCAAAACCTGATCTTCGAAATCTTCCCAACGAGGAAATCTCTGAAGAACTTCATCTTGAATATCAGCTTCGAATTTATAATTGTCCGCTTCAGCTTTTGCCATTGCAGCGCCCGTTTCTTCAGATATATTCGTTTCATAGTTCCATGATGCAACCGCGAGGCTGTTATATGCAGAAACGGACTTTCGACTCACGTCTTTAATGAAATTTAAAGCATCTTTTTCAATTTGTGACGCGTTTGGAGCTAATTTATAGTGGTCAATATTCTCAATTTCATTTTCAATGCTATGATCATTCTCAGAGGTCCCCGAAACAGGGGAACTTTGAACTGCGACAGTGCCTAGCCAACGATCAAGGGAAATCACTGCCACAGCACACAGAAAAGGGTACAATTTGATGACTGTCATGTTCGCAGCAATTCAAAGTCTCCAGATCAATTAAAAAAACTTTTATTTTGACGTAATAAAGGACCTCACCTAGCTCAACATTAACTGGAGCGGGCGAAGCCAAAGACTAAAAATCTTCCACTCAAAAAAGAAAGACCACGAAACGAATGGAAAGCACTCCAATTATCACTTTATTTTCATGCTAATGATGCTATTGGAATTCTTCGTGGAAGCTTTTAAATTAAATCATCATAAAAGTGGCTTTATTAAAATAGTCACCAATAGCCTTGTACTACCTGCTTCATTTCATAGGCAAATTAGTTTCATGACGTGGCAAAATTAAAATGGTTACGTATTTGTCTCAATTGACACGCGAGGGGGAAGTAAACTGCATGCTTGGTTATGACTTAAGTGACTTAATGCATGAAAGTTCAAGGTAGCTTTAATTAACATCGATTTTATTTTAAGCATTTCAAAATTCCTCATTGTTTGCAGTCCTTTCCAAAGCACGCAGGAAAGTTATTTTCCTTTAACTCCTTGTCAATATGATCAAATAATGGTTGGTAATAATGAATTAGCGGACGCAATGAGATCTCTCGACTTCCAGTGAACTGATACAGGACGCTTTTCCAATCTCTTGAAGCACCTTGTCTTAACACCTCTCTGAATTAAAAAAATCGCATCTATTTATAGTATATACTTTAGTGCGTTGTACACAATATTACGATATCATTTTGATACTTTAGTTACTTCAGCAGCTTCCCAGCTTCCTTGCTATTCGAGAAATCGCAGCGATGTAACGGCGCTGTGTGTTTGGGGTCATTAGGGTCATACTGCTTAGCTGCTATACACATCGCCTCGTAAAATTGAAACTGCAGGGCACTACTCGTGAAATAAATTATGTAAGGGATGTTTGCTGCCATGTGAAAAAGAACCATCGGGTCTAAATTATCGGGAGGTCTAGCACTTGGCGGTATCATTCCTTGGAGCTGTTCTCGGATTTTCCACCACTCCGCATTGTATTCTGCCGGGCTAATTTCTCCTTTAAACACTTTTGTCCTCCATAAATCCACAGAAAGACCAAAAGGCAAACCTGGAAGCTAAAAAATATTGCTTGGAGTTTTTAAAAAATAAATTTTGAGGAGCATCATTGTCATTTTGAAACCTACTTTGGCCAAAGCACTTTGATACAATACGTTGATATCGTTATGATCAATCGGATGAGTGTCTGCCTCCTTCCCATTTCCGCACTCGATTTCGTGGTATGCCTCAATGTTTAATTTTAACACACATTTTAAATGCTTAGGAGGTGACGCTTAATGAGATGGTGTCACCAATGGCCTATGAGCAAAAAACAATTACAAAAGCTAAATTATTTAAAACTATTATACCCGTCACGAATTTTAAGTTGATGTGAGTTGCGCAGGCTATCTGCATATGACTCACTTCATGGAATCCTAAAACAAAGCAATTTTTTTTACTTTAAATGAATCCAAAATTAAATCACGGACAGTTCTTTTACTCATAATTAACCTGGATTGGCTCCGGCTCTGAAGGCAATTGGTAGACGCTGATACTCCATGAAATAAAAGATGTGTCCCAACTCGTGATAAGCAACTTTTAAATTATTACCCATTCACTTTTATGCACATGTGTAACCTACAATTTTCAAACTAAAGTTAAGTCGTTTTTCTGGGGCAACAGGAAACTCGTAGGTACGACTTACCTAAAATCGTTTTTCACGCAAAAATCATAGGCAACAGGGTGACAGGAAACGGCTCGGTTGTTATCTTCCGGCCTTTCAAATAAACTCTTCTCCCACAATGACTTTGGCAACTTCCATTCTTCATTTAAACTAGTGAAAAAGTTTTCGGCTACCTCAATAATTTTTGATAGGGGTGTAGCCCTACAGATATTCACAATTCAAACCAGAGTTATCTCATCATCTCTCAGTCATCAACCCAATTTCCTAAATTAAGAAATTGTTAAGTTCTCACAGCTTCAACTAAAGCTTCATCAAACTTGACCTCCTTTGTGTCAGGAAACGGCTTTGTCTCCGTTGCTACTAATGACCAATCCTTCAGGAACATTTATTAATTACATGAAGTATTATGTAAGCCTAATTGTTCTAGATAAGTAATTACGAGGTTTACATTGCCAAACATGGTTCCAAAAATAGGGAAGGTTAAGTATCCATTCTCAGGCAATTTCAAACTATCTCCCCATTTCTTCTTTAGTTTCATCCGCACATATGCATGCAGCTTTTGATAATACGGCATAAACTCATCCAAAGTCTTTTGAAGGTCACTCTCAAATCTTTCAATACAAAAGTCGTCTGCGTGATCATCAAACTCAGATAACCAAAAATCCATCATATTTGCGTAATCTAAAATAATTTAAAGGAAGCTTTGATAATAATATGTAAATGACAGTCTCAATTTATAAAAATTTACCATTTGCAACTGCAAAAATGTTGGACAAATTAACAAATTCTTGATACTTCTCTGGACGTACTGCTTTGCCTACTTTGTTATGCCTAATAAAAACGAATTACGCTGTTTTTGTTAATTGAATTAACACTTGTACGAAACTTAAACGTGTAATCCCTGTGATTTACCCCTCCGTCCAGTAATATTCCGCTGCTGCAAGATTCCTCTCTTTAGCGCTGCTTTTTAGCTTGTGTTGGATTTCTACAGAATAGATATTTTTAGATGGTGAACAAGTAAAGATCAGATCAAATCCTAATATTTTAATCTAGTAATTCTAAACCTGGATTGATTGTAAGACTGCAATCAGTTTTATTAATCCAATCACAAATTTTTGCAGATGCCCTCAACTTGGTGATTTCGGCTTGCACTGATACCATCTTTGGAAAGGACGGCAATGAAAGGCATTGGAAGTGCACCTTTTATAAATTAAGTTTCATTATTACCTTCTTCACTAGATCAATAGACATATTAGCGGGTCCTGAGGAGTGAAGATACTTGACTTGGTAGCGAATGTCTTCGTTTTTGTAATCTTTCCAATTTTTAAATCGATCCATAATCTCGCGTTGAATTTTTTGTCGGACATCGGTCGCTTCTTTTGTTGCCAATTTCCTGTCATTTCATGTATGACACTGTTTTACTTAAGTTGTCTCACATTAACCCCACAACGCATGCATCATCTTTACTACCTTTGCTTGTGAAGTCTCTTCTTTCATGTCTGCGGCGTGATTGAAATCAGCTTGAACTTCCTTGAAGCATGCATTGCTCAACGGTTCTTCAATTTCTTGGAGGTATTTTTCCGCTTCCTGTTCCTCCTGGTCAACTGGTAATCCATAGGCTTGAATAAAAAACACAAGAGTGGTAATGACCTGGAATTTCAAGGGGAACATTTTCAAAGGGACCTTTAACCACAACCACACATGAACCGAAAAAGTAATACGCAATGTCACTCCACTAAATGTGTCTATTTCTTGACACTGATTTGCCAAACTATGAAATTTCGGATTAAACATGTACGTTATGTGTAATTAAATTCATCATTTACGAGTCAATAATTTTATGGCGACGGGAGCATTGAAATAGTAATGAAAAGAGTGCTTAATATGAGTTTACTACTTGCTACTAGCGTCAATAGAAATGAAAGACTTGTCAATATTTTTTGATTGAAAAGTTCTCCTACGCAAATGGCACGTGCAAAAACACTACGAATAATATGAATCGCTTTATTTTCATCCCTGGGAAAATAAAAAATATTTTCTGAAAACACTTATTTTATTGATTAAATTTACTTGTTTTTGTTTATATTTGACTGGACTGAATACATAACATTTTGGTTTTTTCTCCTCAGATAATCAAATAGCTACGATAAGGTTTGATGCTTTGTTGACCCTTCAACTGAATTTGAATATGATTTACCTGTATATAATTATAAGAGAACTTATATTGATCAATCAGAATGATACAAAAATTTAAAGGGCAGAAATGTGATAATCATTTCTTTGTCCAGAGCCCACAAATATATTGGTTTTTGCATGGTATGATTAACTGGATCAATTTCAACAATGTCCCGGATGTCTATGCATGAAAGTATGCTGACAATTAAAACTGATTGATGTACAGTGTACAGTTGTACATTGCTATAGAAAGAAGTCATTTCGATTCTTTATCTTAAGATTTGATCGACAATTACCACCGCAGAAATGATTCACGGTTTAGTACAGGGCATCTGGAAGAAAAAATATGGTGTTCCAACCGATGGATCCTAAAATGCGTTTCAAACTGGGAGACAAATACTATTGGTCAAGACTGGGGCTAGCATTGATCACTATATCATGTATTCCAAAAACGGTGTCGGCTCAGCAACGACCATATAACCCAGTACAGGGAATGCCTCCTCCCCCAAATCCAGCAGGCCAAAGATCACAAAATAATCAACCCATGCATATGCAACAACCTTCTCCTAATTTGCAACATGGCCCTCCACAAATGCCTGGTCAAATGGGACCACCCATACAACAACAACCACCTCCACCTAATTCCCAATCTGGTCCTCCACAAATGTCTGGTCAAATGATGCCCCTCCTCAAATGCCTGGCCAACTAGGACCACCCATGCAACAACAACAGCCTAATTCTCAACCTGGCCCTCCACAAATGCCTGGTCAAATGGGACAACCCATGCAACAACACCTGCCACCTCAACCTAATTTGCAACATGCCCCTCCTCAAATGCCTGGCCAACTAGGACCGCCCATGCAACAGCAACAACCACCTTCACCTAATTCACAAGGAGGACGAAATGAGCTATCAAATCAAGAGCATATACCGCCAGGACAAGTACGAATTGAAGCCCCACCTCCACGTCAAGTGATTCCAGAACAACCACCGCGAGAGCAAGTTAGAGTGGAACCGGGGCCTGGGAATTCTAACCAAGGTCTACCATCGCCAGGAAGAAATGAACCACCTTGGTCGGAGTCGAATAGAAATCAGCCTCCCCCAGACCAGCTTGAGCAAAATAGACAATCTGCCCGAAGTGAAACGAAGATGGACCATCCCCAGCGCCAAGGGGTTAGAAATGAGCAGCTCCCGACGCGGAATGAAGAATATGCTTATCCACGTCAAAGGACTGAACAAAGAAACGAATCACCTCTTCGAGACGTCCCTCCTCCTCAGTCTCAACGGCAACCTCAGAGAGACGACTCAAACAAAGAACCATTCCAAGCTATTCCAAACATTGACGAAATTGCCCAAAGGATACGCTCAGTGGTTGAGGAAAGTGTAATGTCGCATCAATTAGAAGGTCAAAGAGATCAGAAGCTGTTCATTCCCAAAAAAGAAGCAGGATTCGGCAGGAATGATAATCATCAACAACACAGAGACAGTTCACCACTGCAAAGTCAAAGAGACCGCAAACCTTCTCCAATTGACGAAATTGCCCAAAGGATACGCTCAGTGGTTGAGGAAAGTGTAATGTCGCATCAATTAGAAGGTCAAAGAGATCAGAAGCTGTTCATTCCCGAAAAAGAAGCAGGATTCGGCAGGAATGATAATCATAATCATCAACAACACAGAGACAGTTCACCACTGCAAAGTCAACGAGACCGCAAACCTTCTCCAGAACTTGACGAATTACAAGAAACCGGTAAGATTGGAAACAAGTATACAGACCGTGCTGATGTACAAAATCAAAGAGACCAACAAAGACCTCCTTCGCAATCTGAAGAAATGGCTGGAAGACCAGTAAATACTGAGAGTCGCCCTCAAAACCAACAACCGTCCAAAAACGATCAGCCCAAATTTAATCATCCACCCCCAAGGGCAATGCAAGATTTGGATAAAATCTCTGATCAAATACGGTCTGCTATTGAGGAAAGTGTCAAGTCACATCCTCACATTGAAAATGCTCCTAATATAAATCTTCAGCAAGTGCAAGAAGCCGAACGTCGAATGCAAAGACCATCAGACTTGGATATGCCTTCTCGTGAAAATCGCCCAAATTCGAATCTGCGACAAAATTTGCAAATAGAGTCTGCGTTTTACCATCCAACGAAACCTCCGCGAGAAACTGTAAAACCATCTTCAGTCAAAAGCATGACCAATCGCAAGCCTCCTTTTCAAGGTACCACTAGGACTACGACCAAGAAACCCATTATTAAAGTTTCAGAAACAACTAGGAGTCGAACAACAAGTACAAAACGAACATCAACAACAACTCCCCTTTTAATAATAATTCCTTCGACTCTTTCTCCATTTGAGGCAAAACTAGACTATGATGCTCCGTCAAATTTTATCAAGGAGCATCCTCTACGTACATCACATAATCGTATCCCCTCACAGCGTCGTCCCCATCAACATCAACCAAACATCAATCCAGATACGAACCCCGAAGATCCGCTACCTCTATTTTTTCGAATTCCCCCAATCGACTCTAAAGTAGACTATGATGCTCAAGCTCAATCAGATTTCATCAAAGAAATTCCTCAACGTACATCACATAATAATATTCAAAGCCAGAGAGCCAAATCCCTACCGGCACCTCAGCCTCCTTCCCATGAATATCAACCAGACACAAATCCGGAAGATCCATTACCTTTATTTGTTCGAATTCCTCCACCTCCCCCAGACCCAGAGCAACCAAAAGCGTCAATAGACTACACAGATGCCGTTGAGTTGAGGATAAATAATCAGCTTGTCTCTAGTCGCCCCAAAACGGGAAATATAGGTAATGATGATGATGGTCAATACCTCGCGCAGTATTACGATGACCAAGCACAGGGGAACGACTACGGCCAAGACTCCAAGTCAATGGACATTGATCATTTACCACAACCCCAAAGGCTACCATTATACAGATTCCAGGAGAGATATCACACCAGCAACGAACATGTAGATAATACCCACAATCATATTTACATGGACAAGACCAAGAGGTCTGCAGGCAAAGATAATGAGAAGAAAGGGAGGTTTTCATGGATCACTAGTATTTTTAACGGATCCGGATCAATTAGCATATCATGTAAATCGAAATATTTGCAACTGACAGTAGTTCCTGCAGTAATTTTGAATAGAATTCTTTCATAAATAAAGAACACTGAGAGCCATTGACGAAACCGCATTCCATTTCTTATGATTCATTCAAATTGTTTTTTTTAAATTTATTTTTTAGATTTTGTGGAACGTACCTTAGTACCTATTACCATTACATCCATGCACGTACCTAAAAGAACACGAGATTCCATTCCGTATTTAAATTTATTGGAAGTACCAACTTGGGCCTGTACTATAGTCTGCACCTAGTAAAGAAAAAGCATTCCATTCCAGGCTGCGTTCTTGGAAAAGAAAATTCGGAAGAACGAACCCACTTCAATTTTGGTAAAGGTTTCGTCAAGACTAATTCATAGAATTCATAGCTGTGGTGCTGTGGAGTGGGATGGAAAGTGAAAACCATTGGAGATCGGAGAAGGGCTATCAGTCTAAAAGGACGTCAGTCTAAATCTGAATTGTGAATTATTGAAAATCTACGAACTGATCTGAAGTTCAGATTGTGACGGTAAGCAAGAATAAAATAACTGCAGGAAAGTGGGAGTCCCACGTAAGGGGTTGAGTTGAACGACAACAATTGGGCTCTTTGGGTTTTTATGCATGAGCAAGAGCAAAGCAAGTGTGTGGGGAGACTACAAGGCTTGATGAATTGAAATTGAAGGAAGAGAAGAAGAAGGAAGAACGAGAATTGTTGTTGTTGTTGTTGTGCGTGCGAATGCGATTCGATCGAGCAGCTGCAGTCAGTGTGGGGAGACTACAAGGCTTGATGAATTGAAATTGAAGGAAGAGAAGAAGAAGGAAGAACGAGAATTGTTGTTGTTGTTGTTGTGCGTACGAATGCGATTCGATCGAGCAGCTGCAGTCTATAGCTCATTTTTCTCGTAAATCGTAATCTCATTTGCATTCATTTGTCAGTATTCTTCCACATGTATTTGTATTATTCCGTACAATAATAATTTTTAGAAATCGTATTTCCACTTAGAGCTTATTAAGCGAGATTGAATTTAAATATAATTTATTAATGCGAACACAAGTGAAAGGGTAATTATATTGTCATTTCAATTATTTCGACCGTCGGTGGAATTGAAAGATTTCAAATTAACCTTATTATACTAATCTAACCATCCTAAAACGGATTTCGTTTTTTGTTTTTAGGAAATTCAATGTTTCTGTGGAATTAATTATGTCTTCGTCAAGGGATGCCGTCCTGGACCAGGAGGATGCAGATTTTGCCGGTTGTAGTGACACCGGGCTCGGGCACTCAGCCGCCTTCAAAAGGAAAACTATAGTCGAGACTACAACTACATGTAAGATACAGTTACGTTTAGACTTACCCATTGAGTAAATCACTAAATACAATCAATTTAGATTGTAAAATGTGAAAATTATTTCGTGATTTCAGGTGAGGCGAAAAAGGTGAAATTGATCGAGTTGGACGATCATGAGGAATGTGCAAGTACATTGCAAAACCTTTTAAAGGAATTGAAGTCATCATCGAACGACGTTGAACTGACCATTAATTACAAAGGAGACAAGCCGTTAGACGAAATTCTAGGCAGGGTTTTGGAGCCATGTGAAGAAGATGCCGTTGTTCGACATGGCCAAGTTGATAATAAAATTGGCACCTCCTGCAGTCAACCGAGTCTAGAGAACCATTCGGCTCCACCTCCAGAAGAGCAAGGAAGTAGTAGTAGTCTCGGTCTAATTCAAAACGGATATTCAAATGAATGGCCGTCGGATTCGGAAGAGGATGAGGAGACTCTTCAGAGCATGTATGAAGATTTGCTGAAGAAGTTAAAACGAGTAGAAGGCTATAAGGACGATTGGGGAAAAAAGACTAACGTGAACAATACTGAGCAGTTTTACAGCTCCGGTGAGCGGCCGACCGAAGAAGAAAAGGAAAGTATGTTTAAAGAGTTTTTAAAGTCACCAACTTCGTCCCTTAGTGGTGATTTAGATCGGGCGGAGCTGGCAGAAGCAAAAGTACAAAATATTAACAGTTCTAGTCTTTCATATCAAAATGATGAAGATGAAGGGAATTTCGCTTGTATGAATGGCGACCTGACTATCATTAATAGAGTGAGTGACACCTCGGACGACGACAATTGCAATTATTATGATATGGATATTAATAAGCTGCCCGATGAAATGATCACATCAAGCTTCGTCTTGGATTATGTTTTACGTGAGGTGCCCATCAAAGCGTCTCCTTCCGAACCGAAAGATGAAACGGTACTTGTGTCATGTAAAGATATTTCTAATGGTGCTGAAGGCGAAGGATGTTCTGCTACAAAAAGTGTCGATCGCGAACACGAAGCTAATATTAGTCAGACTGATAATGATATGGGCAACGAGAACGAAAGGACGGAATGCAATAAAAAATTTGATACTGAATTTACCGATGATTTTAATTCTGATGGAGTTGAAGAAGAAGACTCATCTTCGTCTGTGTCAACGACTCTACAACAGCCGAATCTAGGTGAAAAGAATTGTGTTGTTCAAACTAGACGAGCACGTTTGCCAAAAGGGAAGAATTCTTCCGGAGCACGAAACGAAGACGAGGCCAAAGATGCGGCCTCTTCTTCTTCTACAAGTATAAAGCCAGTGAAAGTTGTGATAGCAAAACTGGACAGCGCTGAAGTAGAAAAATATCGCGAGAAAAAGATTGACCTAGTTAATGAACCTCCAGGAAGTAGAACTTCAAGTGCATCGTCATCCCCCACCAAATTTATTCGCCTAGAAAATAGGATCAAAGAGAAGCTAGTGAATGTGTGGATGGCTTGGAAAGAGTCGAAAAATCAGAAGACTGCAAGTGCAAGTGGCGGAGACAGTTTACAACTTCCAACAAATCCTACAGTGGACGACAAAATGTCCAGATCCCCATCACCGGTACTAGAATCGACTGACAATAACACAAGCCCTGCTTTGGATAATAATATACAAGCCCACAATGCATCTAGACAAGAACTGGAAGAGACCGAGCAAGAACAAGTAGAAAAGACGTCTCCAGTAAGGCAACCAATGTTGCTCGGTTCAACTGAAACTGGTGTTTCCGTTAATCCTGATAATGCTACACCAACATCTTCAGCATCTCAGAAGAAATCCAAGACTGAAAATGACGCCACACCCAGTGAAATGGTAAATCTGTCACCAGACAAGGACAAACCTTCTCCTCGTGCAAGAGGAAGACCAAAGCGCCTGGAGTTTTATTGCTCAGAAATGCAGACCAGGCTTTCAAGCAGAAATCATTCGCTTGCTTCGCAATCGTCTGCGGTAAAAGTAATTGAACCTGTAATTAATAAAGAAGAAAAGACTGAAAAATCCAAACGGTCTGGGAAAAATTCTGGAACTGATAACCAGTTGAGTCCTCAAGTCGCCATGGAAGAGGAATCCACAGTACCTAAAAAGAGGGGACGTAAAAAGAAGAGTGAAACCGCTGCTGAATCATCTCAAGAGAGTGCTAAAGTGAAGAGCGAAACCGAAGAAAAAGTATTCGAAGGTTGCAGTCAGTATTCCTTTAGAACAAGTCAACGAAAATCGGTATCGTTGGCATCCGATTTTTCTGTGAAACCAAAACTGTCACTTTCGAAGCAGAAACTTGACCACTTCAAAGTGATGAATGAAGAAATGAAAAAGACTGTTCCTGATATGTCGGTATTGTTGGAGGCCATGGCGCAAACGTCCAAGGCGAGGAAGAAAATGGTCGACGATCCTGACAAATCGGTTGCGTACATTGTTAAAAAATTCCCAGCTCTTGAAAATTACGTGATCGTAAGTTTAATACAGTATATAATTAACCTAGAATTACATAACGCTTCCTTCTCTTCTTGTTCGTATTTTATGTCAAATATTCTTTGTAAATTGATTATAGGTTAAAGCGGAGTACGACCGCGTGCATAGTACGACAGATAAAATGGTGGCCTTGGAAAACGCGCTTGATGGACTTTTAAAAGAAGCATTACAGCTGAACCCGAACAGAAAGTTTGGTTATAATCACTCGTTGATGGAACAAGCGAAGGAGATGTGGCTGAAAAATCCTGATTGCGATAAAAGTAATATTTATATTTGTTTTAATTTTTTGTTGATTTACATGTATCAGGATTTAATTAGTATGTTCTAAACTTGTCTTTTAAAATTTTAGGACTGCAACAAGTTTTGGGTATGATTGTTTTTTGTTTTCACTTCGCTGAAAAAGATGTAGAAACAAGATTGTGCCGCTTCTTGAACGAGGTAAGCACAGTGTTGGTGTTGGTTTCTCCCGGTACATGCTGTTTTGCAATTGAAACAATTATACAAAGTATTACATTTTATTTAGGGCGAAACGCTGGATAGATCGACCATCAACCTCCTTATAACTCCCACACTCGTCATCAAAAGATCTGACGTATTTTCCGTTGAGACCGAGAGCTGGATTTATGTGGAAACCAAGAAATATCTGAAAGTGCCGAATTTCTACGAAGGGATTCTTTGCATTTACGCGATTTATTATGTGTTTAATTTGTGCTATGATAGTAAACTTACATCCTTATTTGAGTTTTTTGATATGCTTAATGGAAACCCACAGTCAACTTACTTACACTCGCAGAATTTGTTAAGCGTATCGCCTTAACTCTATCAAAACTATTGATAAGTATTTTTGTTTGTTTACCAAATTTACCAATTCTAATTAATTCAATGTTTTTGGTATTTGATCATAATCA
>JAHZMX010002920.1:0-15469 GCA_027743895.1 Seira musarum
CCATCAGTTTATCCATATTTGCTCGTTCAACCAAATACTTCATTTCGTCCTCGTCAAACCCGCCATCCATAAGATCGTCTTCCGCTTCATCGCTTTCGTCGTCATCATCCCCATCTTCATCGTCATCATCCTTATTTTTATTCCGATTAAAAAGCCACTTCAATTTGTTTTCTTTGTCTCGATCTCGTTCCCGTTGCGAATTCGCAATAGGATAGCGCCTGTAATTTATTGACTCATTTGATTCAGATGAGGAGCTTGTTGAGTCCCTCTTCTTTTTTCCTACATTTTCATCTTCTTCCTCGTCGTCATCTTCTTCAGATTCAAAGTATTCACTCTTGTTCTTCCGCTTACTTCCAATTGTGCTTTTATTGCCATCCTTTATTTTTTTCTTTTGCTTCCCGTCATCTTCCTCCCTACATGCATATTAAAAAATCGACATGTCATCGTCTTCAAAGTCATCATTATGCCAAATGAAGCAAAGTGACTAGTTCGACCATCAATTTGCAAAAAAAATCTCCGCAGTAATACAAACGTTTTACGAATGTCGAGACGATAAAAACTCACTTTAGATTTATATCTGCCTGAATGGTACATATCCCTACTTAAAAGGAGAGAAAAGTAAGGAAAAAATAACATAAGTATTCAGCTGCATTCAACATCTCTCAAGAACTCAACATCTTTGCAAAATCTAATAAATTCTGAGAAATAGGATTCGCCAGAAGCTTCTCTCAAAAAACGAAATGCGTTTTCAGTTTCAATTTTATGTGCTTCCTCAAACATAAGCTGTAAGCTCATAAAATGGCCCTTCTTCTTGAAGAAAGCTGCTGAAATCACGTCGTGATGATGCATTTGAGCAATCTCATGAACTTGAACCTATTTAAAATTTATTTCGACCACGAAAACTACTTTACCACGAAGTAGTCATGAAAGTTTGTAAGCACTTGCACAAAGTAATAGAAAAAGATAGATAAGCTGACAGATAGTACATACTACACACAATGATGGTAATTGCAACGAATTTTTCTCATTCCAAGAACTCTGCTGGTCAACTTTTTTTTACAAATATGAATGGAATGTATTTTCAGCAAATGAAGCAGATATTTAGCAACTTACTTAGAAAGTCACAATTTAGCATATTATTACTAAAAATTAAGTATAAATTGTAAAGTACTGACAGATTCAGAAAAAAACTTCAATTCAAGAGAAATAAATCTGAGAAACATGTGAAAAGAAAGTAATAGAATCAGAATGTAAAAGAGCTTAATACTTTTAAAGTAGAAATGAATCAGTGTACGATGTAAGAAGCTTTTCCGTAAAAACTTTTTGAAGGTTATGAAATGCACAATAGAATGTTTGAAAACTATTAATAAATCTTGGGAATCGGATTTCTCATGGGAAAATTGAGCGTGTGTAATTCTAATGAGTGTAATAGTACTTTAAATGCGAAGGCTTAATAATTCAAGGGAAGTATAGTAAAGGAAAAGTAGTGTTTAAGGTTTATTTCTAGACTGAAGCAGTAGGGATCTTCGACAGAATAGTTTTTACTGTTGTTTTACACGGTTTTCAGAAAATTCTGTGAAGGGTTAATATTCAAAGAAAGGCTCTTAAAAGTTCTTCAAAAAAAATTCACGTATTATCGCTTCCAATTTTTCTGCTATCCTAAGCCTAAAAATGTTTTCTGCAGATGTTGGTACTACTTAAAAAGCAGTACATAAGGACTATGCTTGGGTATTAAACCATCAGATAAATTTTTTGCTTGCTAAAAGTAGAGAACTGAAATTGAATGCTCTTCTCAATTTATCCTCGCAAAGTAAAAACTGGAGTCATTACTTGAGAATTTGCTCGAGTAATATGAGTACATTTTGATTTAGTTCCGAAAACGTGGATAACGTGATCGTTTTTAACGTTACAATGGATTCCCTCAATATTTCGGGTGTGTTTTCTTTTAAGCATAAGGTACTATTAGCAGCAGCACCTTGTAGAAGACGACAACCTTCCCGTAAGTGGAGCCAGCAAGGAGAATGAAAATGTTTGCACATGCCAAAAACAATCAAAGCTAGATGAATAATTATATTAAAGACGTGTGAAACGATTGAATCAAGAAGTTTTGTTAAGAAAATGTGATTGTAGAGAAAGAGATGTGATGCACTCAAGTGAAATAAAAGCGTTGACCTTGGTTCATCATCCATCATCATTCCTCGCCCCATTATTATTATTATCATAAAAGGAATAAATTCAGTCAGAAAGAAAAGTGAGCAACTCACGCTGGAACAATCTTGAGTAACGTAAGATACTCATCTATGAGACCTTCATCAAGATAGAAAGGCCGTTTCGTTGTGGTTGTCGTCGTTGGTTTTCTCCGAATGTTATTCTTTTTCTGTCTTTGACGGCTACTGTAACCACATAACACTTTCGGTATACACATGAGCGGGTCCAGTTCTTCAACCTACACAAATGATTTACTATGATAAAGTAATAAGCATAGAAGCAATATTTCATGCAAAACTATATATACTTAAAAGAAAATAAAGCAAACCTTTGCCAATATCTTAAGCCTCAACGCCTCCTCTTCTTTCGGATTCCTAAACAAACCTCCTATGAAACTAGTGCTGGTTCTTTCGTCGCTGGAACTGGCGAGCTCATTAGCATTCTTCCCTTGTCGGTTAGCCTTTCTCTTGTCTGTGTTGGGTGGTTTTGCTGGTATGCGAAAGGGAGACGGGGCAGTGGAAGACGCGTGATTTTCCAAAGATAGTAAGTTGCTGTAGATTGAGTACAAAGCTGGATTGACACCATTTCTTTCGATTTTCTTCCCACTTTTCTTCTTCGCTTTGCTCATCGAGCTCTTCTTATATGACAAGAAATTATTCCCTTTTGATTTCCCATATTTATCCCAATAAACCTCGTCATTGTAGTGGTTATAGTAGTCTTCGTGTCCTCCTGGGAATCTTGACTAATCCTTGTTTGAATAAACTATCTGACTTCTTAAGCTTGCTTCGAGGAAGTGACATGGAATTTGTATCTGTCAAATTAGAAAATCATATTTTACGCGTATTTGCCTGGTGCACCAACATGGAATAAATTTTTTTCAGGAGGCAGGGATTAATGAGCTAAGGAGCACATGGTTCAGTGGGTTTGAAGACATACAATTTGCACATTATGCAAATCCTTAAAGAATTCAGGATATCAATTCATCCATGAACCCTATCCGGGAATTTTTCAGTCTACAAAATTCGGATTACAAATCGGAGATTGAGGTGTGATCTTGACATTTATAAACTGGCCCGATCGTCTTTCCGTAGAACAGAGACATATGGGTTGAGCGTTTTTTAATGGATCAGTTTATGTCATTTGAAAAATGTGAACCTGTGACGTCACCGAGCAAAGATCTGCCAAATTTTCAAGTTCGCATCTCAAATTGTCATTTTTAAAATAGCATTTTACAATGGAACTCTGTAAATACTAGCTTTGTTCTAACTTACTCCAGTGATTTCTGAATGTCTAATGATTACAAAAGTTACAAAAATTAAATGAGATTTATTTACAATCCGAAAAATACTAATGACGAGATAGCAAGTGTTATATTACAACCTACGTAACGTCAATCATTTCATTGTTCGTTTCACCCCAAAGGGGTTTTTAATTTTCAAAAATGCAAACTTTCATCCCACCTGCAGTTCTTAATTGAAATTTGATATAATTACAATGTATTCGAGTGAGTTACATGGAAAACAAAGAAGTACGCACAAAGTTTCTGGCATGGCACCACAGATAAACGAACGTAAGTGTGTCAGAGCGGAAAAATAATATGATTAAAAGTTATATTGATGTAACAAAAAACAAATCACTTTCATTTGATATCAAACCATGTAAATGACAGATAACCTTTCTTTCTTACGTTCATTATGCCTTAATAAATGGAAAGATTTGTCAATAAAAATGGAAAGGGAAATCTGGAAAGACTATCCTACACAAACTCGTTAATTTTTCATCTATTATATCAAAACTACTGCTTCTTTCAACATTTGGCTTCATTAGTTAGTTCAAACAAATGCATTCAATTCCTTTGAATTATTCAAAGTAAAAGCTCAGGTTTTTTTCCTTGCAACAGCTGGAATCCGATTTCAAGAGAAATTCTACTTACTGTAAAAACTTCTTTTAGAAGAGTGCAAAATAAAATACTTGGAATATCCTTTTCTATTAATTTGAACCAGAAAATCTGTTCAAAGGGATTCGGTAATATTTGATTAAATATTGTTTTCCAAGTTAAGGAAAATCATTATTATGTAACACTCTTTTCCTAAGAAATAATATTTTTTTGGAAAGTGAATTAAGCGCATTGTGACAAGCATTGTTGTGCAACACATGCTGAGCGGAGCAATGAATTTCGTGCGGCCTATTTTTCATGGACAACGAAGCACACGGGTGGCGGGTTGGTATTGTCAATAAAAACTGGGAAGGAAAAAATCTGACAGAAATAATCATACTGAAGGTCAACTTTCAAAGGATTTTACCTGGGAATTTCATACATAAGATAGTGACAAGGAAGGGGAGGCTTCCGGCTCCGCAAATAAATGAATTGGCAATATTCTTTAAGATTCCAGTGACACCGCCAAAGTTAGGAGTGAAACTTCCTCTTGAGGGAAAACTGGAGTGGAGAAGGACTTGTATGGTAATAATCTCGCACCAAATGAAGATCAACAGGAGCTTAGAAGCAGAACTTATGGTAGCACGGAGTAATAGTCGCATCTCTGAAGAAAACCCCGACTCATTCACGCTATATCCCTTTGGATGATCTGAATTCTATCCTTTTTTCTGCGGAGCGCACAAACTTTTTTCCTCTTTATTAAACAGAGAACCCTCACTACATGGTAAAGTCTGGCAAAAATTTTCGGGAAAGATGCCAGTGGCTTTGGACGTGTTGTTTGTCTTCCGAGGAAACAAAGTAAGTAAACTTTACTCATTCTTTGAATTCAGTGAACGCTCTCTCTTTCATTCAGTAATGCACGAACAAAACAACTCAATCTCTAAAATGTATGGATAGAAGAACACAACTTTAAAATATTCTTTTGTCGTGTTACATTTTTCATCTTTGCTTTAGTCTCAAACACTTCACGAATCACGATAATAGAATCACTTCTCCAAAGCTAACGTCACTCCCGAAATCCCAACCTATTGATCCTCTCAATTTATGAGGAACTGTGAAATCATGAAGAGATCAAACACGTTCCACAAAAGTAAAATGCTACTTTTGGAATAAAATAAAACTTGATGAGATATTTTCAAATCCTTTAAATGTCGACAACCTGCGCAAACTCTGCAAGTCTGATGTCATCACCACATAAATTTTACATAAAGTGAAAATGAAGTGTCCCTCACTAAACCACAAACATTTCTGAAACGTTTCATCTCTTTCGACTCATCCAAGGACGGATTTTTTTAAATTTTTCATCTTTTCATTCATACTCATATCATATTACTTGTTATAAGAAGCTCGTGGACAGAAGGACCTTTGTGAACATAAAAAGTCTCACACTAAAAGAATCATGCATATTCTTTTGTCATTCAAGCAATGGTTTTTTTTCAAGAAAGCAATGAGACTGTGCATTTGCTATATTTCTCAAACGCACCGGTGCACGCAAAAAATACTTTTCTAAATTGTGTGCAATTACTTTCAGTGCATATGATTATCATTTATTACATGTTTTTTTTGCCATTTTCTGAAACAAGAAGTGCAATCTGAAAACATCTCCCCCTTCACATGTTCGTGATACAAAGTTTGAAGATGAGACCTGTAATCGAGGATTTTCTACTCCTTGAGTTGAGCTGCTCACCTATGTTTATATGGTCTGTACATTTTCGCAAAATTCTCAGGTAAATTCAGACATGCAAAACATGTATATGTCCGGCTTGGTTGGCTTTCTGCTTACGACTCTTCTTCCTTTCTTTTTTTTCGTTCTTATTCTTTAAAAGTGGATTAGCAGAAATAATGAAAATGTCCTTACGCTTTAGGAAATTGGGTTTTTGATGCGTCTGCCAAAGGCGAGAAATAAATTTATCATGTGAAGTTATTAAATACGGACGCAACAGACGTGTAGATATGCTTCTCATTCAGTAAAGATCATAGCGTGAAATAGGTTGTATGTTGGCGCAAATGATGTTAAAAGAAAAAAAACTTTTTTTACGTTTCACAAAGTAAATTATAATACAGATTGTGAGCAGGCATTATATTACATACCTGTGATGTGATAAGGACATGGTACCATGAATCCCTCTGTAATGTGAAATCTTGAGAAAATGTGGGACATTAATCCATAAGCCTTTTTATGCTGCATTTTTAAATCCTTGCGTCCTTCTCAATGAAATATCGAAATATGGAGGTACAACATAATTTAATGTAGTCCGGCTTAGCTTTGTTAAGCGCTTCTTCTTCTTCTTAAAAAATATTTTCTACAATCGTAAGCGAAATCTGAATATGCCAAGTTCATTACACCGCAAAAGTTTAATTGTTATTGCCATCATTAAACCGAGTACGTTACGTATGTGAAATGAGATTTCATGAGAAATTAATAAAGTCATGCTCGAATAATGTTCACTATTATTTCACTCTTGTAATACAAATGATGTCTTTTCTTTTGCATTATCTCTTTTAAAAAATCTTTACGGAAGAAAATAATGCTTTTTTATTATTACTGTGATCCAAATTTTTAAAGAAATGAAAAGTTACAATATTGCCATTTTATTGTCAAAACAGTGAGATTTTTAAAGAAACGGTTTACAGGAAAACTCTCAAATTAAGAGGCGTACGTTGATTGCATGGAACCATTGGATTGCTGTAAAGAGAAAACAATATAAAAGTTTAGAATTAGAAAGCTTGAGTTTGAAAGTATAAACGTTTTTAAAAACTTACTTGTTTGATGGCACCAAGAACGCATTCAGTGGGGCATTTGGTTGCTGACTATTGCGACAGATGATATCACTCAATCTCTGATTTCTGATTTCAGCAATCTGTGCCTGAGTAAAGGCATATGGTCCGGTGTTGTGTGTGAAAAAGTAACGATCACCGTCCTTCAGACGTTGGAACTGCACAGCCTTCAAGCACTGTTAAAACATTGAAACAGGTGTATCAATATTGCTGCATTAATTACCATATTTAAAAAGGTCACAAAAAACTTTTCATAATGCGTGTAAATATTGCACAGTAGGTTTATTGCATAACAAACTTGGAACGTTGGTCCTGTCAGGCCTCCGTTCACAGGACGCTCAATAAGTCCGCCAACGAATAAATCTATTTGCTGAGGGCTATTGCGGTTGTTTCCGTACACATTTGCCACAGCATTCCACCCGTCGGCCGTTACTTCTGCGGGGCGAGCGTTCCAGTTGGAGAGGGATTGGAGACCACAAAGTTGACGGTAAGCGTCGTAGGGTGGTAATCCATGGTCACGTCCTCGCTTGAATTGAATAATTTCTAAATCAATTTTGCTGCAAGGATGGTAAAATCAGGGTTTGGGAAGATCATTACCTGTATATTTCTTGCTACCAAATCAGAACCAAAATCTTGATTTGGTTGTTTGAACAAAAAGTTGGTAACTCCATCAGTGACGAAGCGATCCATCTCTGGGGCATTCTGAGTCATAAGACCTCTCAAGATCAAATCATAACCTTGACCATTTGCTTGTGTGATCTAGAAAGGATTTTTTAATGAATATTTGAATTTAGCACTTATAATTTGCGCATGGGATGGTCAGAGTCATACTGAAAGCCCACCTGGCTACTCTGGAAATAATGATCGCGAATGTTGTACTGCCCGACTTGGTTATTATTTCCTGCAATGAGCCTCACAATCCCGGAAATCATAGAATGACCGAAACGATAGGCTGCAGTAGCAAAGCTGTTAAAGATTGTTGCATCAGTATTATGTTGTACTGCGTGTATCCTTGGGTGGGTAAATTGAGTCCATATTCCGCCATTGCATTTGGTCCAAGAACGATTGGCAAATATTCAGAGTACACGATGTTTTGCAAAAGAGCAATCACAATTCGACGAGTTTCTTGAAAAATGAGTTCATCGTTGTTAGATCCAGTAAGTCTCTGGAATTCTGAGGCAATTCTGTTGTGCTCCATGAGCCAAACTAGATTTGAGTGAACGTAGTTTTAGTAAATGAATATGCCTTTCTTTCCTCTATTCGTTGGACACTTGAATCTTACAAAAGCATACCATTATGCATGACAGCCAGACCAGGCATCTCATTAATTCGGTCATCTCCCGCAACAAAAGTTCCCTGAACTTGAACTTGTCTTTGGCCACCAGTTGGAAGGAAACCATTCAAGGAAGGATTCGTTGCCAACCTACCTCCCTGGAAAGCTCGAAGCTGGTTGGGTCGTTGTGGGTCAGACCCGTAAATTTGAGAACCATCAATGTAAGCTGTACATGCAAAACAAGCACGAATTTAGAACTCCGAGTCGCTGTGGCTTTTTGAGAAATATTCAATCTCATCATCATTTTATACATCTACAAGTTTCCAACTCGTACCTGTGTTAGTATTCACCTGTTCTCGGACTCCTCTAGTCGAGCATGTGGTAGATCTTGTGAAATCCATACACCTTTGTGGAACAGAACGGCGTGAGTAGAAAGGATCATTTCCAGGAATGGTGATGGACCAACAGTCGACATTGCTCCTTGGGTTGGAACAGCACTGACTATCTAATTAGGAACAGCAAACAAACAGGTAAGTTTAAATTTGTAATTACTGCAAAAATATAAAAAGATACTCACTTGCTTCAGGCGTCAAAGCTGAAACATTAAAAGGAAAAAATCAAAATCTGATAAATTACGAATTCAAAATACTTAATTGAAAAACTTTAGTGTAATTAACTCACTAAGGTCATGATCCAAAAATTGCCCTTTTCAAAAAATAAACAATAAATAAATATTAAATTTATATAAAAAAAATTTCCAGGAATGGTGATGGACCAACAGTCGACATTGCTCCTTGGGTTGGAACAGCACTGACTATCTAATTAGTAACAGTAAGCAAACAGGTAAGTTTAAATTTTTAATTACTGCAAAAACATAAAAAGGTACTTACTTGCTTCAGGTGTCAAAGCTGAAACATTAAAAGGAAAAATCAAAATCTGATAAATTACGAATTCAAAATACTTAATTGAAAAACTTTAGTGTAATTAACCCACTGATATCATGATCCAAAAATTGACCTTTTCAAAAAATAAACAATAAATAAATATTAAATTTATATAAAAAATTTAAAATATGTTACTAAAAGTTTGATTTATTTGCGCCAAGTAAATGCACTGCATTGTTTACCGAATTGTGGAACCATGTTAGTAACTTCTCTGTTCACTGGATTGCTGTCAAAATGGACCTGAGTACTGATCCATCTCGTATTAGGAAGATAGGAGTTAAAGCCTCCACGGGGCACGTTGATACCGTCTAATTATTATTATTATTTTTTTAAAAATCAAATCAGTCCAGTTTTCATTTGATTCATTTGTAATTTCTCATGAATTGTGACCTTCATAAGCAGGTTGAGCAACACGGTTGAAGGGACGATTGCGAGATCCCCAAAGAGGGTTAGCTGTGGGACAAACAAATTTTTAAAAAAATATTTAGATAAATAAAAAATAAAAAAATTTAAAGCCCTCCCTTTGTTACATTGTTTTTACAGTCAATTCATATCTGCAGCGTTTGTTCTTTGTTCTCCCGTACCTAAATTGTTGCAGGTTCCATCGAACGTACGATATCTTGCTCCTTGAGCACCATTACAATTGAACCCAGGAACACGGCACGCAGCAGGTGTTTGAGTCCCAGCAGCTTGTCGCTTTGTCAAATGATGTCTGAAAAAAATAATTGCTGATCAGTCAAAATCAAGATTTAACTTGAGTAGGTTAAATACCTTTCCATCATCAGTTTCTCATAAATGGCAAAAATGTTGCTGTTCTCAGACATGATTTCCGACTCCGGTGTAACTTTCGTGTGGCGCTTTGCCCTAGAACTTGCTCCATCAATTGTACTATTCAGCATTTGTTGTCTGTAGCACTCTCGAGCTTCCTTTTGCCAGAAATATGTTCATTTAATAAAGTTTGTTTTGATAAATTGGCAATTTCCTTCATGAACTTTACCTCCCAAGCTGCATCTACATCAGTTTGATTCACAGCCCCGGACCAACCCGCTAAGCACAGCATGGTGCCTAGCAGGAGGAAATTGGTTTCAATGAAAATCCTGTGAATAAATATATTTTTTATATGCAGTAATTGATAAAGCAGTTGTTCTAAAAAAAAGCTGCACCAGTTATTTAAGACTACGGCAAATATATCAGCTCACATTGCCCCACACTGGAAAATGATTGTCACCAATACTCACCTCATTTTAAGGAGCTTCGAAAACACAATCACTTGAGATAATTATTGAAAATGTTAAAAGTAGCCTTCAGCCTTCTTCCCGACGACGCTTCGAAGCATTCGTCGCTGATGACGCTGATCTGGATAGGGTCCGAATTTTTTCGATAAAAATGATTTAAAATGTAGTTGCGACTGAACCTCATGTTCTTTTTATACATTTTCTGTCATGCAAATTCAATTTAAATTCAATTGAAATGACCATAATGTTCGATTGAATTCAATAATATTTTGACAAGACATTTGAATGGAACATCGTAATATGTTTGCATTAAATCATTTCATGTTAGCCCAGTCCCGCTAGTGATTGTGACATGTGTGGAATGATCATGAATATATCAATATATAGATTCCGCTTGACTTTTGGTTTTCCACCGATTCCCGTCTGCCGTTGTCCATTGAAGTGGTGAGCTGCACTTTTACATCATTTTGCTTCGTCAAAGAACACCTTCCAATTTTGATAACCCTTGACATTAAATACGGTTAACTGTGACTGCATGATATAACTAAATAAATCTAGTTCAGTTGAGTTCAGTTGATGCATAGTAAATCCCACTCAGCTTACATCATAAGTTTACAATTAAAATGCTTCACTCATTAATTTTGTCATCGTCCCCGAGATAAATTTTTCCGCGGTATTGGATACGTTGCCCGTTTTATTTTCCAGTGACTAGTCAAGCCATGGATTTGGCTATATATGACAAAAACAAAATCGTAGTAAAATATAATACCCAATGAACGTCACAGATGCTTCAGCAGATGTCAAAAATTACGTAAACTAAAGCTATAATCGACGAACAATGTGGAAAGGAAAGGAAAAATCCTACTTCAAACAGAAAAGTTTCACACATTTTAATTTAAGCATAAATACATATTTATGATTAATTGTTCGACTCCATGAATGATTAAATTCATGAACAATTCTGAAAAGTCAATGTCATCAATTTGGCATCAGGATCAGGAGTGAGTGATGATTGACAAAAAACACCAGTTTTCGTTTCATAATAAATATGTATGGTTTTGAAGTTATTTTGCACTGATTGCAATCTCAATATCTCTGGTGGCAAATCCTGACTTTTATTCGTCAGGACAGCAGATTTTATGAAAACGATTGCATCCTCCACAATGTTTTTTTTTCATTTTTAAAATTCATTCGCCGTTCTCATGTTTGACTATTCAAAGCTTTGTACTTTGTACTCAACTTATACTTACATATGAAAGCCTTGCCATTGAGTGCATATGAGAGATAACTCGGATTTGTATCTTTCAGTACAGCGTTGCGTAATTTGATCATAGGTATTTTTGCTCCTGTTCGTGCGCAAGCATTACAATTGGGCTACTTTTGTATTCATATTCATTCATAGTCTTGTACCAATTGTTTCGGTCAATCAATTTTTATTGCACAAATAAGATCAAACTACGTCAAAATTAAAATAGAAATCCAGCTAGCATCACTATTACTTTAGCCAATAATTTTATTCGTTGTCTACACACGTTCAGCTATAACTGTCATAACATATATAATCATATAAAAATTTTTTCGTCAAATCACGAGATGACGTGATTTGACGAAACATACTGTGAACCTTACCGCTTTTCACATTTTCTATTAGCGCTTCCATTAGCAATACTCTTCGCAAAAGAATTTCTGGGAAAGAAAATGGTAAAATACGAAAGGACAGTGGGGTGGTTGCTGGAACATGAATAATTTAAAAGGGATTTTGGCCTAATGGCACAAAGAAAATAATAATGAATTCGGGAAAGGGAAACTTTGACGTGTCGAGATGATAATAATCTTCATCAATCATTATAATTACTTTAGACTTGGTGAAGAATTTTTTAAGGCGAATTTTATATTACACCAAAAAATAACAGAACTGGCAACTCCTAAGTTCTAGTCGACGTCCTAATGAGGTATGGAAATTGTCGGTTCTCATAAAGGAAAAGGTAATCGTTAAAAGCATCGGGTGGTTTATTACAGAATGAGAATGAATACTGGAGTAGATCTTATGAAATATGATGAAAGTTGTTTCCTTTATTCTCATTGACGGTTGATAAACTTTTGGCGCTTAGATTTTCGAAGACTCGCTCTCCTATAATATCATAATTTGGGTTTTAAAAAGTGATTGTGCTTTTGATCTACTTTATGTGTTGGGTTACATAGGCAAGCCCTAACAGAAGTATTTGTCTCTTGTTATTCATGCATTATATTTTATGCATTGGTTATGTAAATAAAGTAAATATTTTCTTTAAAACCCTTTCCCCCGGACTCGGATAAGAAACTTCTTTTGAAATTGTTTCTTGATATTACATATTACATAATGCATAATATACAACGTGCCTTCCTTCAAAAGCAAAACTACCTCTGCCGTCGACAACCTCACGTTCAAGGTGACATTGACTAAGGCAGACAAATTGTACTCACAGTCACTGACACAAGTACACGTACGTAGTTTATCCTTCTAGAAAACTCTAGAATGACTTGTGTCAAGGCAGCAACAAGTTTAATCACGCCTTTTTCTTGGAGATTTTTTCGTGTCATTTTGTGTGTAGAACATGTCATTTTCCAGTAGAACGATTTCCCCTCGTTGCACATCAGACTGATAAACCCTGATTATGATAAAACGGAAAACGGGACGAGTCCAACCTGCTAGCGGCGTGTTTGGATATGTACTTGAGTGTTGACATTTTCAACAAGAAACATAATGTTTTTCATTATCAATCGGCTACGATCTCCATTCACCATCTTATTTTATAGTTGCATGTTGCATAAACATAACTCCTCCTCTTTTGCCACGTGACACTTACCATTTTTTTCATAGATCCGATTAGATTACATTACAACCGTCATATTTAATGCCCCACTTATGAGCTCCCCCAAAGTGCATGATGCACTGGCTTACAAATTTCCTCAACCGTCTTGACAAACCACGGTTGCATTGTTTCATGGGAAAAGCAGGAGTTTCATCGGTACAACCAAACCATCAATTTCATTTCTTTTTCTAGGATAAAAAGTGTAATTTATTTAAATCAAAGGGTCCATAATACAAACAACTGTTGTACACTAGTGAATCTTCCATCATCACTACTTCAGCACAAACACGAACCTAAAAAACTACATACATACCTATGTGCAAATGCCTCTCGGAAAAAAATGTCATACATATTTTTTAAAAAACATTAGGCTCATACAATACCCATATACACAAGTTTAAGATCAAAAAAACATTCCTAGATTTTATAATGTAAGCGTTAGTGTCAGTTTTTATCTGTTCATTTCATAAGTCATTTTTTTACAATTGTACCTTGCCATCACACTATCACTCGTGTCATCAGAGTTTCAAAACCGTGAAGCTTGTAAAATACCAAAAGAAGTAAGTATACGTACATCAACCTGGTAAAAGGCTAACCCTAAATTAAAAGACGGCTTGCTTTGATACCCTAAAATCTTAAATTATCATGAGATAACGAAGACAGTAATTTTATTCTATTTCCTAGTTAGTTCTACATAATTTCTTTGATGTAGGTTACGTAAAGAAGAAGCGTGGGTGCTATATTTCACTCGTCAAGTCTTGTAATTTCTTGCATAACATAACATGTCATAGTCATCATGTTACAATAATTAGTTGTTGTATGATGTAGGTAAGCTCCTCTGTCACAGCACACACCACTGTAGTCTTAAAAAAAGGTGGTGTTAATTATTTTCTTCTACGGAACCCGAACCATGACAAAATGGTGGTCCAAATGGTTTTTGGTTGCCGAACAAACATATCATCGTAGCTGGTGGGGTGGCCATAGGGCGAATGGTAAGACTGGGAATAATAAGGATATTGGGATTCTGAACTCTGATGTGGATAATGAGGACGAATATGATGGTGGTGGTGGTTATTTTGATTAAGTCCATGCTTTCCATGACGCTGACGTACAAAAATCAAAGTTTTGCTGACCAGAGCCAAACAGAGTGGGTTCGTCTGATCCGATTTCGACGGAAGATTCTTTAGACATGGATTCTATTTTCCCGTCTCTGTTAGGATCGCCCTTCTTCTTCTTATTCCTTTTCTGGTTCTTTCCCGTAATTTTTGAGGACGCAGCAGTATAGTCCTGTTCAAGAGAAACGAGTGAGATCATAATAATAGTGAGCGAAAACATTATTGTGAGAAATGGATGCTGTCGTTCATCATTGTTAAGCATAAAATTTATGGCATGTGCCAAAACAAGAAAATGTTGGAATCTGGCCATGTATTAACTTGTTCTATTGAAACCCAAGTAAACTAAACCAGATCCAAAAAGAACATGAGAGTAATATAAAGGAAAAGTATTCATACCGGAGAAAGAGTTTCTGCCTGGGAGACTTTCGATAGACTCGATTTATAACCATAGCTGCTGCCTTCGTCTATCTCATCATCGTTGTCCTCATATCCTAATTGCTAAAGTTGAAAGGAAAACAATCAATATTATTTTTGTCTTGTCTTATGCTTTATACATAGATGCATTGTGGGAGCAATTCTAGGTAGTCAGTCTCCCCCAAAAAATAAGTAAACTTGTATCGATCATGTTTCTGATTGAATTACCGAAGTTTCGTAGTCTTCACGGCCCTTGTCAACTAGATTTCTTCGAATATCATCAATTACATGTAAAAGTTCAATGTATTGGTATTGGCACCCGTTGAATAGGCTATTGCACTGATTTGGACTTCTCAGAGTTTCTCCGATTTCAATGGCAGTCGTGAGTATTTCCTTTGTTTTGTCAACCTGTGATTTTCAACTTGATTAGGGAAAAAGTAATGGCTGGAAGAAAAAAATTCTTGGAAATAAAAACCCCATTATTATGTTTCATACCGTAACAATGGTTGGAGTGCCGTCAGGCATGGATCTCTTGAAACCTTCAAAGAAGGGGTCTCTTGAAAAGGATGTTCTATCCTGGCTGAACCCTCCAAAGCCAAACAAGTTTCTGAAGAACCTGCCTATCGTCGAGATCGTGGAACTGGAGGAGCTCTGACTATCATGCAGATTTTCTGGCATTCTCACCAAAGGAGTTGGAGGGGGGTTAGGAAGAGG
>JAHZMX010002921.1:0-18954 GCA_027743895.1 Seira musarum
GAAGTGAAAATTAAGAAAGGAAATAAAATGTATGACATCTTGTCCTCCAAACCTTCTTTCAGAACCGATAATAAAATATGATATGACACGTTCATTGAAAAGCACTAAAAGCGCTTCCGGTCTTATCTTTTAAGAAAAAGTAAGGATTTCCGCACTAAATCATATTTACTATTCATATTGAACTTTACTTACCTGAATTCCCAAAATCCTCTGTTGTTCGTTGTCATTGTGGTATGCCCCCGAGAGTACGCATTACCCCTAGCGTTCCCAAGCCAGACATCATACCCAGAGTCTGCCAGTCTAAGTGCTAATGTAATGATAAGACAATCGTGATAAGGTGATATTTCGAATATTCTTGAATGCTAATGCTAATGCAAATTACCTAAAAGTCTATCCGGTTTATTCATGAACCACTCAAATGAACTGGCAAACAATCCATGTTGTAAATACACCACAGGTCTAACCCTTCCAGTTCCTGTGCTATCCTCATTCTTACCCCGTGGCACTCTATGAAGGGTCAGAACGTATCCATCCTCAGTCGTGACCTTGTGACTGAATTTTTAAAAATATCAATATTAAATTGATGAAAATAGTGTCGTCTGATGCGAATAATTTGCTCGCATAACAGTTACCAAAAAGCATCGTTCAGCGTCAAAAATCAAAATGCAATTTATAGAAATTCGAAGTGGTCAACGCTTGATGAGCAAACCATTTGCATAAGACGACAAAGTCACCGGCGTTTTTTATTAAAATTAATTTAAATTTATTCACACCTCTCCACGGGATAACCGTAGCTTTTAATAACTTCAGGCTAAAACAAAGTCACAAATTAATTTTAAAAAAATAAACTAAACTTTTTTAAATAAAAATAATATTTTTCATACAGTAGTTTTGTACGTAGCAGGATTATCAATTTTTCGCGTTATTGTCTTCTTCACCCCAAACAAATCACTAATGGGTTGGCTGGAACTGCTAAAAAGTTGTGTCAAAAACTGGAACTGTGCGTGAGAAACAGGGAAAATCACAAGGAAAACTAGAACTACGAAGATGAGTGCAGAGGAGGAATGATTTCTTGATAGCAAGTTGAGATATCCGTAGCGGTAGCATCTTTTAATCCGCCGACGACGTCGTAAACTCTTCTTCTTGTCCGGCACCAACAACAACAAGAGATCTGCGGAGGAAGACATGTGCTTCGATTTATGAATTTAGGTCAAGTGAACAGAAAGAGAAAAAAAATTGTCGAGTAAGTGAAGCCTTTCAGTGTTTACACTAGCACATCGCAAATGTAAATGTCGGAATTTTCAATTAGCTTCTATAATAACGCAAAAAAAAGGGTAAAATAAAAATGGCTTTGTTTGGCTGACTGACGATACGAATACGATGTGAATATCATCATCTCATCTCATCATTCAAAGATTTTTTTCTCAAAGGTTTGTTTGCATTGCAATGCAAGTAGCATTTCAAGGTAAATGTCGAAAGAATTGAAGTTCACCTCTGCAATATTTAGATGGACTAACACTAATGATGTATGTACTTATGCATTTTTCTACATTGTTGTGTTATGCTGTGCATGACTATGATAAGATGAAGGAGTGAAAAGACAAAAATATTAATGGACTGTTCATTTACACTTCTAAAAGGGGAGGTAAAGGTAATATCCATTTGCGCATGATGCGATATAGGTATCAACTGCAACAATCAGTCAATGAGATGAGACGCTAATTGTTTACAAAAGGTAAGGCAAAACATGATCGATGAGTTACATAAGACTCGACAAAAGAAGAAAGAAAAAAATGACATTATTACGTAGCCGAGCTACATATCAGCGCAGCATTGATTTTCATGTGTCTGATAGTTAGTCTGAGTTTGCGTCTATGAAGTCAATTGCTTTCCAGAAACGTTAGATAGAGATCGACACTAAGATATTTTGGTTCTTTTTAAATAATTTTCTATGCGAGACAGTTTATGAAAACTACTAAAACAATCTTTTGCAAAATTATACTTTTCAAAAGTTTTTTTTTCAAAATTCAGCTACGTCGACATTGCAGCTTTACTATCATTATGTTTTGGTATGTATCGTATCATTTAAGTGCCTATGGCTAAATACTACCAAATCTCAAGGAAGATGCGTGAAAACGTAAATTGAAAAATTGTAAATAGGTATTGTTAGATTTTAAAATCCATTTTGGTTTATCAAGTTTTATGATAATTATTGGTAATTCATACTCTTGGATTGGAATTCATGCGTCTTCTCCGTGTCGCGTCGTTTTCCGCACTCTGAGACGATAATGAGACGAGACGATTTCAAGAAAAAAAATCTTAAAAACCTTCAGGAAGGAAACCTTGAAATTCGAAAATTTCAATTTTATGGCACACGTATCACTTCTCCAGAAACAAAATTGCTTTACATTATATTTGTTTACACTAACTCCGACTCCCACACTCACTCACATCAAATCACATCACAGGGTATGCAAAAGTAGTAAACAAAAGAAAAACAAGTTTTCATGAATAATCCTCTTGAACTTCTCAGAGAAAAATGAGCACGCTTTCCACATTGTCCAGAGACTTTTATGAGTTCGGTACCGGTTTACTACTCTAGACTATTACTTGCGCAATTTTGTTTCTGGATATGCATAACATAACGAAAAATGAATTAGAATTACGCAAATAGAAGGCAGTTTGGTTTTGCTTTTCATGGTAAATCAAAAAGAAAAAAAAAGATTTATGCAATCCCAGCCCAACATGTTGGAATTGATTTTGATAGACAGGATAGGATGTGATGTGATTTACTGGGCTTACCCCGTATCGTATCGTGAGAATATGTCTTCTTGAAAAAAAATTTGTAGCCAAATTAAATGCCACTATGTAATGCAAATTTTTGCTGATAAATCACACAAAAGAAGATGTACTTACAATAAATACATTGCATTGCGCTTACGCATTCATTCCCATTATAATTAAAAGTTTGTGTGGTGTATAACAATTCACATTTCAATCTTTGAATTTTAATTAGACGAAAAAGGGATCGAGGTTTGACTTTGATCGAAAACGAAGCAGAAATGTCAAAATGAATGACTAAGCGGTTTGCATTATCCACGGCCAGCGAGATCCTCTGACGATGACGATGACGTTCCTGTCCTCTCCAATCCAATGTTTTGACTAGAGTTTCGCAATTCCTCCTTTTAAGGATCCAAAGACTCATGAGCTTGCTCCTATCCTAACTAATTGTAGTTGTAATTATAATTATGCCTTAAACGGTATTTATAAATTGATAATCCGTCACCCCAACCGTCTAGCAGCTTCTTTCTTGGTCTGATCTAGTTGACCTTGTTAAAAAATACTTGAACGTGCGTGCTTATGTTGTTATATTGAATTCAATATTACAATTAAAAATTGCAAGTTTGCAACCTTCATCTTCGTAGGGCGCATCATCATTGATAAATTGATCACTTGAAACTTGAAAAGACTATTTTGACTTTGTCATCGTATCATATCACGATCGCATTGTATTATTGTCATCGTCCTTTTCAAAAAAGAAAATCTTTTTGAAAGGCAAAACTATAAAATAGTAACATAGCTTGTCTATTGAATTGATATGAAATCGAGTAACCTTCAATTCGAAATCCTGAACAAACTGTACCAGCCACTGTAATAGTAATGGAATGTATGGACTTTTAATTGCCTATGCAATTTTTTGCAGGGAATTTAAGAAAGAGACTCGTCCATTGTGGATTGCATAATGGGCAAGTCAAGCCAAACCAACCCTTTCTTCTTGAATGTTTATATTCCATTTTCTTTCTCAATCGAATTCTAGCATTTTTGATGGCCAATGCTAAATGAAGAGTTTCAAATAAACAATGATAGAGAATAACGATAGATTGTGTTACAGGGATTGGACAGGCGAGAAAAAGCGTGAAATTAAATTGAAATTCATGAATGGACTTTGCATTTGTTTTTCTATCATAATTGCAGGTCGACACAATTTAACCTTCACTTTTTTTGTCGCGTGCTGACTGTTGACGCAGGAATGTTTGAGAGTGAATGGATTATTCAAAGGGATTTTTCTTGGGGAATCCTGCTCTGAGGGTTGCGAGCGAGGAAACAATAAATAATACAGTACGTACAGTACAGAGTATAGAAACTAATTAATTCGTGATGGATGGTGGATAGACTTTAAACCGGATTAAAATTCATACCAGCCGGAGATATGGTAATTTATTGGGATTTCTAATGATTATTCTAGGCAGGAGACGTAGTATTGCTTACATTGTTGAAACCAGTCCTTCGAAAATGGAACGAAGATCATATCATCACGAATATCCTCAGAAATAAAAATGTGTTTTTGATGATTAATTAATCGTAATTTTAGAAAAAGCATTTAATAATTTATCAATCAATACGAAATATTTTCTTCGACTACGTATTCCTGCTGAATACCTGACCTGTTCAAATTTCTTTTTTTTACCCTTTTACAACATTCATGGCATGTGTGATGCAGGAAGGTGAAGTTCTCCAAAAGTGATTAAGTCATAATTTTATTAGGAACGACATTGACTTATTTGAATTACCTAGTCTTTATTCTATTTATTTTATTCAATTGACTTGAAATCTTTGGAACGAACGTAAGCCCCATTGCCTAAAAGCAATGACAATTTTCGCGACTCTTGATACATAATTAAAATTATTGGCAACATGAAGTCGATGTGGTTTTCAATTTCCTGGTTTCGACCGTGCAAATTTCAACATTAATTTTGGGTTTGATTAAAATCTCCAGTTTCTCAATCGAATCCTTCTTTTTAGTAAACTTTATTGCGAAAACGAAAAATGTATGTAATTATATTTTTAACAGATTTGTATAGTTCAATGCTATCATTATTATTACAAAAATACTTTGAAAAATAATGTTAGTAAATTAGCAGCAACATTTCCTTAGGCATGTACACGGAAGGCAAATTATGGTTTTCACACATTCGCAAAACAAATATGCGATTAAACATGACAGGATAATGCAGGCTGCAATTAAATAATTGAATTAATTGAACTTGTGGAACTTTGTGGAATTTTGTGAAACGCGGCATGTTTCTTACCTGCAAGAACTCCCAATCCAATCCAAACGTAATCAAGTGGCTTCAATCTGAAAAAAAGTAATTAAAGGAAGCTGAAGTATGCAATTATGATTATTGATTGTGAAAGACTTAAGTATTATTTAAAGATGATGTTACCCTTTCTTTTCATCTTCATTTTCTTTGTCATCCAAAGGAATAATGAGAGGGCCTGTTCCATTCAAGGCGGAATTAAGATGCGCGCTCTGAATACTTTTTGCCACAGAACTGAGCACATTCAAAGTCAGGAGAATGATAGTAAAGAAGAATGACTTGGTTAACAGCACCATGATTAAAAATTTTGATTTTAAAAATAAAGTATCGTTGCAGGTTTTCTAAATTTTTAAAGGTTCACAAAAATGAAATGCACAAAAAAAAAGATTTATCTTTTATGCTTATGCAGTAAAAGCAAATATGCTGAGCTACATTGGTTTGGTTGGTGTGCCTTATCATTTATCATGGAATATGAATTACTTATCATCACTTATCAGGATCGCTCAGAACAAACAAAATGATAAAAGACAAGTGACGTCTGCATAATACCTTGTCAAGCCAAAGCCATTTACGTTTCTGGAGAATGTGTCATGCTGATGCCAGACAATATCAACAAATGGGGCGGAAAAAGAAGTGGATGACGATTGACGATTATAATTAAAATTTAACTGTAGAGAAAATGATTCATGGGAAAGTGTAAGCCACTTTTGATTAAACAAGGAAAACATATTTTTATTCCTCACGATAAGTTTATTGTTTATTGAGCGACATAAAATCACTTATCAGGATCGCTCAGAACAAACAAAATGATAAAAGACAAGTGACGTCTGCATAATACCTTGTCAAGCCAAAGCCATTTATGTTTCTGGAGAATGTGTCATGCTGATGCCAGACGATATGAATGGGGCGGAAACAAAGAAATGAATGACGATTATAATTAAACTTTAACTGTAGAGAAAATGATTCATGGGAAAGTGTAGTGTAAGCCACTTTTGATTAAACAAGGAAAACATATTTTTATTCCTCACGATAAGTTTATTGTTTATTGAGCGACATAACATAAGTGCATGTGTCCAGGACCAGGATCAAGACCAGCTTGCCCCATAATGAGTCATAGTCATGTTTTAATCATTTGATCACTTTGATGCATCTATGACAATTTCATCTAGACCCAAATGCACTTGAAGTTCCTTCGTCGGTTGGTAGACCCGCTGCACCGGTACTTTCAGCAACTGTAATTCATTCCTTTGGACGAAAGTATACTGCTCCTTAACAAAGTCTGTGATATCCGAAATGGAAATGATCCATTCCTCTAAATAAGTCTTTAACGTGGCTCCTCTCACTCCCAATTGTATTGCTCGACGAGTTACCTTCTCCCCGTAAGGATCGTGATCAGGGTCCCATTGGAGTCGCACATCATCTTCAGATGAGTCATTTCCATTCCTCTTACTCCGACTTAAAAGTTCCTTGAATCCTTCGTGGGTCACGGAGATTGCTAAAATCCTCTCTTGATTTACCTTAGTAGCCCAGCCCGAGCGAAACATCATCCAAAGGAAGTTCGGCTTAATCCATGTCATTCGGGTCAAGGAAAATCCGGGGCAGTTACAGAAACTTTGACGTTTCACGACCCATTCAGCGATTTCAGGGTTGTATGCTTGGAATACGATGACTGAATCTTCGGTGAATGAAGCGAGTATATGCTTTCCTTCTGAAGGCCACCACTTGGTGTCAGCGTCACAGTAAGATTCAATTTTGAAAGGGAGTTCCATTATAAAATTTTGAAACCATAAAACAAATCACTTAATTACTTAAAATAAATTACAAACAATCTCTTCCTTAAGCTGATCTTGAAATGGAAACGTACAAAAAAGTGATATTAGTCAACAGATCTTTAGCAGGTGGTTTGGTCTTTTAGAAAAACGTTTTTGACGAAATCTTTTACATTGATGAGCATGGTTCTCTTTTCCTTACTATCTCGTCATGCGTCAATTTGATTTTTTATGTGCTGGCATGGCATGTGTGTGTGTGTACGTAACATTCACATAAAAAAACGGACAGCATAAAAACATGAGGGCAAGAGCACAAAACAAGTGAATTATAAAGCAACTTTTTCCCTTTACATCATTTCATAACATAAGTACTAATACTGAATACTTGTGCATACGCTGCTGACGCTGACAATGACCACACTGCACTATAGAACAGACAGAATTAGTAGATATTTAAATAAATTACAAACAATCTCTTCCTTAAGCTGATCTTGAAATGGAAACGTACAAAAAAGTGATATTAGTCAACAGATCTTTAGCAGGTGGTTTGGTCTTTAAGAAAAACGTTTTTGACGAAATCTTTTACATTGATGAGCATGGTTCTCTTTTCCTCACTATCTCGTCATGCGTCAATTTGATTTTTTATGTGCTGGCATGGCATGGCATGTGTGTGTGTACGTAACATTCACATAAAAAAACGGACAGCATAAAACATGAGAGCAAGAGCAAAACAAGTGAATTATAAAGCAACTTTTTCCCTTTACATCATTTCATAACATAAGTACTAATACTGAATACTTGTGCTTACGCTGCTGACGCTGACAATGACCACACTGCACTATAGAACAGACAGAACTAGTAGATATTTTATAAATATGTATGTATGTCACAGTCAATTTAAAACTATATAACAATTTACAGATAATTTTTAAGGCCGGAACTCCGACTTCTGCTGACATTTACTCGGAGCAAGTCATTAATGAACACTGACTGACATTATTTTACATTAATTACATAAATAACAATAACATTCAATTCAATCTAATAATATCTTATGTTATGAAACTTGCAAAAAACTTGACTTATTTAATTGAAATTGTTGATTTTTTTTAGTTCCATTCTTAAATACGCATTATTATGGCTTAATTTCAAGTTTAAGTATTAGTAAAACAGGTACATTTTTTAAACTTATTCCAAATAAATACTTTAAATTACTAACCATTCAAATCAATGAAAATTAAAAGCAAGTGCGTAGTATTTACCCGAATTACCCAACCTTAATTAGATTAATATTATTACATGTTTGTTACATAGTTCTAGATACTTTGTAAAAAATCACATACTCAAATATAATATAAACTCCTCTTGGAGAACACAATTATTTTTGCAAAGGAGTAAAATTCTCCTAAAACTAGTGGCACTCTTTCTCCCCAATCGTGATTAATTATTGAACATTATTTATTGTAATTAGTATTGCTTGAGTTGAGTAAAATAGCAAAGGCATTTAATAAAAGGACACAAACAAACACAGGGCACGAAATGCATGAAGCTAGATATAATCAGATCAATTCAAGTTATTTTGAGAATTAGGGTTCAAATAGACACTTGGATGAGGCGTGTGATTATGCCTCGTCATTCTCTCCAAATAGAGGTCAAATAAGGTCCTATTAGCTTCGTAGTAGTGGGGATTATCAGTCCTCGTTAGGGATGGTCTGTACTGAAGATGTTGATTATGAGGATTAAATGCACTTGAATCACTTTGATCATCCGCAGCTACAGATACAGCTGCAGCTACCTGAACAAAAGAAAAAATCGTTACGGTTAAAAATTGAATTTACAATTAATTCATATATACCAACGTACATTATGTGAAACTGTTAGATGGTTTTGTGTATGATGAAACTGTGGAGTTACAGTTACACTTGAAGATGCTGTGGACGTTGAAGGGGAAGAAATTAAATCTCGAACACCATTTACGATCTCTGGAACCCGATGATGACCATTGATGATATGACCATGACCATGATGATCCAGTTCAGGTGGAAGGTGTTGCTGGTGATGGTTTGGGTCGTGACTGTAACGCACATGACCGTTAAGTTCTGGAGAGAGGTGAATATTATTGATTCTTTTTGATAAAGGCATAAACTCTTGGTCATCGTCTTGGTCAACCCTTTCACGCTTCCTGTGGAGGTGAATATCAATTAATTAAATTCATTTGAATAAGAACAAGCAAAACTAATAAAAATAATATGTTCAGAAAATCATTTGAAATTTTACCCATTGCCGTTTTTCACTTCCACAGACGAGTTTGGGTTGAAATTAGCCATGGGTTTTATAATTAAACTTAGTTGTAATTTCAACGGTCAAAACTTTTGCTGCGTCACAAATCTAAACGATCCCACGTGCTGTTGACGTTGACTGCTGACAGTTCTCCACTTCTCAAGGGTGAATGTAAATTCTTGGAGTAAGACCATTATATCTCATTCGGGGAAACTTTAATTTTGAGAAGAAATTGAGGTAGAAAAAAATTAATTATGATGAGCAAACATGATAAAATCGGAAAAATTAAAAAATGATGATCTGATCTGATCACTTTTACAATTACAATGAATGTATGTGTACTCTGTACTGGAAGATCTTTATACCAAGTGCAAAGTCATCATCCTTTCTTCATGCACTCACTTGCTCAGCTGTTATTGTCGAAGCGCTCTGCAGGCATAGCTATGCCATGCTTAAACACGGGAAACAAAGAATGTGTTTTGCATAAAATACGCAAATGCCAAAGCTTAATTCTCTTAATTTTTCATCGATTCACAAAGCGAAACAAAGACGCAGTTATTAATTAATGTAAAACGTAATTCAATTACATACTTTGCATAATTTGACTCTTGTCAGCCTCATGAATATTTAAACAGGAAAACTGAAAATGAAAAAATAAATTGTGATGCACACACATTGCATTGATCTATCATGACAAATGCAAGACATTTTTAGCAAAATAAAAAATGACCGTAGGTATAAGAACTTAATTTGGATTTATTTAATTACTCGAGTCCAGACCAAGGACCAAATGTGGTGAAAATTGATTCTAATTCTAGTTCAGTCGGGTATTTCCCTTAAAATAAACCTATGAAATCAATTTAATGCAATAATATTACACTTTTTTTCTATTCAATTACAAAACCGAACGATCGTTTTTTATTAATTCGCTAATTGCCACCCATTTCGTCATTAAATTTTTGGCGGATTTTTTTCACCATTTAATCGTAATCATAATCAATTCAGTTCAGTATATGCAATACAATCATGACTTATGACTATGACGTTACAAAAGTCCTTAACTCCAAAATCGGTAGGGATCTTTATTGTGACTACAATACAACCCAATCCGTTCTGCCAAATAATAAATAAATAATAATACTTTTGTAACGAAGCTCTAGCAATGAAATCGTAAAAAAATCAAAATGATATGGGTATATTTGGGTTTAACATGTAGCATCAGATTTTTATCATAATGATAAGACACCAGGCCAGGACCTAAAAGGTTCTTGAAATGAAACGTTTTTTTCTTGTTTCTTGATTTGCTTCCTCCTTCAATTTAAAAGAACGCGATTAAATCGTTTTTGATTGTGATTGTGGATAGTTGAGTTGCGCTACGCGTGATTCTACAGATCAACAAACTTACAAGTTGCAATTTACAATTTACAATCACAATTATTGTTACATTGTATTTTTGTAAATGCACGTGCTCGGGTACATGCCACATTTGAGATACATAATATGTTCGCAATGGTACTGCAACGGAAACCAATTTTTTTTTGTCTTCAGGACCAAACCCAAGACTATAACCTGATAGGCTGATATATTCTTTTTGGATTTGGTATTTACCCTTCACCTTTTGCTTTCAGTTTGGCAATATCAACGTTAACATTTTCTTTGTATGTATTGGAATTTTTGGCCGAATTTTTACCAAAAACAGCTACTTAAAATTGTATCCGAGTAAGAAGGATCAAGACCTTCATATTTAACATACATTCCAAAAGTAATTTGTCAAAATTTTTACTTCGTTCCAGGATTTCTTTAAAACTTCTCATTTTGCCCCAGAGGGTGTTTTACGACTTTTACATAACTTGATTTCGTTAATAAATTGTATCAAACAACAAAGCTTGACTTTGGTGCTTTTTGCATACTACAAAAAACTTCTGATACACTAAACCCAACCCTGGCCTGACCAAAGTCACGTAATTGGTCATTAGTTTTTATTGCCGATAAAAATCTGATTTAAACGTTTTGAGCAACCCATGTTCACATTAATTTCGACACGTTACGTTCTGTTATCATACAATTTTTTTTAGATTAAAAAAACTCTAAAACCATCAACCATTTTTTTCCAAAATTATGTCACATTCAAACACACGATATTCTTTCGAAGGGATAATTTTTGGGTACACAAATAAATTGAAATTTTAGGACACAAAAATTGATTTATGATTATTTATGACCACAATTTAGCTTAATTCACGTAGGCATCCGACAACAATTTAATAAACTAGAGCATAAGTTTGATTTCAATCATAAAATAAATAATTCATAATAAAATTACAAAGTTAAACAATGCATCCTCTTGTTTCGAAATAAATGTTAACAAAGTATTAGTAGTTTAAGACTTGAAACATGGAGAAAAAAGTCGTCATTAATCCCATAAAATCCTCATCATTCAAAAGAAACAAGGAACATAAAATATATTTGTTGGAAGCAGGAAATCAATTTTCTTTAACGACTGCACGCTCAATTACTAAAAAAATGCTCAATTTGTCTAACTAAAATTCTTAAATTACCTAATTATTATGACTTATCGTTAAAATCATTTGTTATTAAGCTTTTAGCATTTAAAAAAAATTACAATCACAATTACTCGGCCGAGATGAGATTGAATTCAATTTTAAGCTTAAGAGTGTGAAATCCTAAGCCATAAGCCAAGTGTGGGTGCTAGCAAGCTTATCAATGTAAAGTAAGGTAACACCTTAGACCAGATTGATAAGGTTCGTGTGTGCACAATCAAAATAATTATACACTTATAATTACCGTTGAGATCAATTTGCTAAGGATGGTTTGGTTTGAACGAATAGCAATAGCAATAGCAAGATCCTGTGTTCAGCTAATCACAAGTCCCTTCTTATATGAAGGCATGTCATGTTTTTTGTTGGTTATGCAGAAGCATTTTTTATATGAATTGCATTGTACTGCACCTGAAGCCAAGAAAATTGGCTAAAGTCGTAGTCGTGAATCATGTGTGGAAGGGGAAAAAATAGAGCAAAAAATATAAATCATCGCATTTATTTTGACTAATGAGTGATTTCTCAGTAAAAATGTTCCCTTTGTATAAAATCGAGGGGCTCATGTCAAAAAGTCATGTAGTCGCTGGGAGGCAGTCGCGGATGAAACAAGTACAAGGAAAATTGACCAGTATTTGTTTTTGTAAATAGTGAATTTACATATTGGATCTCAGTTCAAAGTTTTTAAAATATATTGTGTTCGAGATGAGAGCATTTGTGGTAAGTTAGCATTCAGATTTCCGGAAGTGGATAATATAAGGGGCAACGTGAGACAAATATCATTATTTTTCAAAAGGTGGGGACCAGTCTGGCACTGGTCTTAGCGTTATCATATGCGGCGGAAGTCGAAGAAAGCCCAGTACCAGGAGGGCATGAAGAGGAAGGTGAAGGTTCATATCCTGGTCTACCCGGACCAATGTTCCCACCAGGAGGATTGTCAAAAGATATAGAGGGAAGCGACTATTCAAAGGGATGGACGCATCACGAGGAATCTGAATGGAAACCTGGTAGTGGATTCGAAGATGATGCAGGTCACCACGGTGGAGAACACGATCATGGTTGGAAGAAACCTCAAGGATGGGGGTGGAAACATGAAGGTGGACATGGACATGGCCACGGAGGGCACGGATGGAAAAAGCCGCAAGGTTGGGGTTGGAAACATGAAGGTGGTCACGGAGGGCACGGTGGACATGATGGAGGTCACGGATGGGGCTGGAAGAAACCACAAGGTTGGGGATGGAAACACGAAGGACATGGAGGTGGAGGCGGCGGAGGACACGGTGGAGGTCATGGGTGGGGCTGGAAGAAACCACAAGGCTGGGGATGGAAACACGAAGGAGGTCATGGACATGATGAAGGTCATGGATGGAAGAAACCCCAGGGTTGGGGATGGAAACATGAAGGTGGTCATGGAGGTGGTCATGGAGGTGGACACGGTGGAGATCATGGGTGGGGATGGAAAAAACCTCAAACCCATGGATGGAAGCATCACAGCCCTCCCTCTGGAAGCCTTAGCATAGGATTCGGCGGGCTCGGGTCACTCTTTGGATAATTTAAATTGCTTCAGTTTTTATATTGTTAATTGAAAATGTTTTACTGTGTTGATCACAAGTATAGATATTATTAGTTAGCCTAATTAATGTAGATGTTAAAGTGCAACTAGTCTGATTTTATATTTTATTTTTGCAATTGCAACGCTTGCTTTTTTGTGCGATATCTTTTTTTACCCACGAAATGAATGAAATAACTACAGTGCATAAGAAAAAATTTTTTGATTTTTTTTTGCCTGAATTCCATATGCATACTTTTCACTTTGTCATATATGCAACAAATGCCCTTAACCTGATCCATGCAATAAAATAATCCAGTCCAGATTTAAGGGAAAATCTATTTTCCCTCTGCCATGACATGGATTTTGCTTGTGATTCGGAAATTCCTTAGCTTTTGTATGTCTACAATACAGAATTTCAAGAGGTGGCTTATTTGCTATTAGGTAAGTTGTTGTAGGTAAGCCATAACTACTATCTAATTACGTATCCATTTTTATTGCATAGGTGTTTCCTTCAAAATATTTGAGTTTGGTTCAATTAAACAGAATTTTTTTGTAAATTCCTTGTTTGTTTCCTCTTCACAATTTTTGCCACCATACGAGTCTTAACATTCCTTAATCAGCTTAAATTGTATTCTGGAACAAGAAATTGAGTCTCTAAAAGCATAAACCTAACATTCCGTTCTTCTTCTCCTCCAGCCATCATTCATTATCATGGGACTCATTTCGTTTTTCAAGTTGAGTAAAGATGAGGACAAGCGATTTCAGAAGATATTATGCTTAATAGTTTGGGTAAGTTAAGTTAAATCATTAATTAAAAATCAATGATAATGACAAAGTTGAGCTTATCATCAATCAATATTGATTTTAACGTGTCCGTCTGTCTGTCTGTTTTTCCTGTCAGGGTGTTGGTGGTGCGGCTATGTGCTTCAACATATTTGACACATTTTTATGGTTGTGTACTTATCCAGGTTTTAATTTGTTCTCTTGGGCTACCTGCGTGATGAACATTGCCCTGAGAATTTTTGTTCTCTGGATGCCAATATCTTTCCTCCTTCTAGACTGGAGGACAAAAAGGATCAGCTTCATGTTGGTGGGCCGAATTTCTTTAGATTAATTTACGACATCTCATATCTCATACACTAATAATAAAATTTAATCTTAAAATAATTTTATAATCTAGTACATGGCTGGAGGGATTATCACAATCCTTCTATCTCTCCTTTCCTTAGGATTAACCCTACCAATTTTACTTGGCAAAAATATAGAACAGGAATTGGCAAATGATTACTTCTCAACAACGAAGCCAGTCATTAAAGGTGGGTCAGTTCCAATGTCGATGATGCATGCCGTGAAGTTCGATGTAAGTTTCGAAATTAAAAAAAAGTTAACGAAAATTGAAAATAATATTTTCCCTAAAATTCCAGAATTGTTGTTCGTGGTACGGTCCCGAGGATTTTCAAAATGAATACGATTTAGAAAAGCAGAAGGATAAAAACCAGAAGTTCATGAAAGACGTGAGGACCTGCACCGGAAATATTTTTGATCTTAAACCCCAGCCAAATGGCGTTTTGAAATATGCCCCAGGAAAACACGGGTCTACCACTGAAGTTCAGGTAGATTCATTTAGGAATCAATTTATTGGAATTTTCTCATTTTAAAACATTTTTAATTGTGTTTATAAATAGGGATGTAGTAGTGTGATTCTGGAACGCGCTAATAGCATCGCAATTTTTATAATCGTGATGACATTTGTAATCTGTTGTGTTACTCCTGAGATGCTCTATATGCATTTCAAAATATACCGAAGCCATGGAAGAGCGGCCAATTCTGAAGAAGAGGCGGGACAGGGTGCTCAAGCTCAAGGTTCTAGACGTCAAGTATCCTTTGCAGGATCAAATCTTAGTCAAGGTGAAGATGATGACGTAAAAAGAGAGGAGCTGAAGNTAGTGTGATTCTGGAACGCGCTAATAGCATCGCAATTTTTATAATCGTGATGACATTTGTAATCTGTTGTGTTACTCCTGAGATGCTCTATATGCATTTCAAAATATACCGAAGCCATGGAAGAGCGGCCAATTCTGAAGAAGAGGCGGGACAGGGTGCTCAAGGTTCTAGACGTCAAGTATCCTTTGCAGGATCAAATCTAAGTCAAGGTGAAGATGATGATGTAAAAAAAGAGGAGCTGAAGTTTCTAGAGAGTTAATTGACAGTGCATTTTTTATTGATGAGGATGAGCATGGAATAAAAAATTCTTTTATGAATGGCTATATGATTATGATATGATTTTGTTATGACCGGAATTTGAGATGAGAGTCCACCATACCACAGTTGTACAGTCGCAGCCTCATTGCAATGTAATACATGAATTGACATTTTGAATATTCATTCATTAGGCAAAATTTTATTTAGAATTTTTATTATGGATTATTGATCCATGAAATAGCAATGAAAATGATTGAAAATATATAAAAAAAACTATTGCTCAGCTTTTTTCTCTTCGGCACCATCCCCGACCCCCTGAGATTGTGTGGAATCTTGGACGGGAACCTCTGGTTGGGACACAAGTGGTTAGATTGAAAATATAAAAAAACTATTGCTCAGCTTTTTTCTCTTCGGCACCATCCCCGACCCCCTGAGATTGTGTGGAATCTTGGACGGGAACCTCTGGTTGGGACACAAGTGGTTGCGGCGGGAGCCTCGCAGGATTAACAGACGCCATTAGTCCGAGTCTTTTAAAGATTTTAAAATGCAACAATAACATCACAGCTGTAAGGACGCAGATTATAAGGGTCATTATGATGATGAAAATTGCGATTCGATTCGCCCGGGCTAATATTTTGGTGCCACATCCCTGAAAAAAGTGACACAAGAGAATTAGCTTCATTTGCAATTAAATATCATTCATTGACCATACCTGTGGTAAATCAATAGCGGCCTGGCTTTTTCCTGGAGTGTATTTTAGGTAACCATTCTTCTGCTTTTGAATCTCGAAAATGCTTCCCGTGCAAACCTGTACATCTCGCATAAACTCTTCGTGCTTATCCTTGTGCTTGGTCACGTCATATTCACTGCCAAAGTCAGCGGGACCGTACCACGAGCAGCAGTTCTGTTAATCTCACCTCAAGTGACACTGCAATCTTCATTGTTGCAGGCATTGATCCACGTGCAATGGATGGTTTCACTTTGGAAAAATATTGATTCGCGAATTCCAAGCCGATGTCTTTGCTTACCAAAAGTGGGAGGGTCAATCCTAACGCCACTAAACTCAGGAGGATGCCCACAACTCCTCCAATCAAATACTGGTTGATTGCAAGGTCGATGAATATAATAATAAAATAACAAAAAATGTACGTGACAAAAAAGTTTTACTTGACCTACCAAGAGAAAACTTATCTTCTTCATCCTCCATTCCAGAAGGAGGAAAGACATAGGCATCCACATGGAAAATACCCTCAAGGCTAAGTTCATCAGGCAAGTCGCCCCCGCAAATAAATTTGGATGGGGATAGGTCAACAACCAAACAACGGTGTCAACATAGTTGAAGGTCAGCATTGCGCCACCAAAAACCTGGAAAACGAAACGTTCTTGAATGCCATCTATAAAACAGTAGCAGTTCCAAGTCAGTACTTACCCAGACTGATAGACATAATATTTTCTGGATCTTCTCGTCCAAATGTCGGCCCAACTTGAAGAAAGAAAGGACTCCCATCTTGTTTGAATATGTGTCAACAGTAGTTGAGCTTGTGGAATTGCAAGTGTTTTATACGCTTAATCTTTTCCATAAGAATTGATGAATCTGTTCACCATTCACCAACTAGTCCACAGTTTAAATGCATAATCCGGTTAACTTTTGCAAAAAACGAGAATTTTTTAGAATGAAATGCTCGTAAAATAGGGTGACGGAGGTAGAACTACAGATGCCGAAATTACCTGGGAGGAAAATAGACTTTAACACTAATTAAATGCGTTCAAGTTTTTTTAGCTCTTGGAAAATAACAAAATTAGAAGATGTAGTTATGGCTTGCAATTTGCAACTATGAGACGAATCTGAATCTGATGAGTATCGGAATGTGAATACTTTATTTATTATTAGACCAGTTAAAGTTTCCACAAAGAAATATTTACACATTTCATATGGTTATCATAACGGTTTTATCATCTTTCTCAACAACAGAAAACTGATTCTCGGGGGTGAACAACTGAGAAACATGAATCGCGGATAATGTGTGGTCCGTAGGCTTCACTGTTAAAATGCTTGATTTTCCTTGGGGATCCGAGATCTTCGCTAAAGCCATGTAAATAATCAATTGGTCCTGCATCCACTTATCTAATGCTGCATTCGTTTCCAGGAACTGTCTCATTTCACTCTGGGCGTTGGAAATCGCTATGAATAATTGATCAGATGTTGGATTACGAGCTTCGACCTAGGAGAGAAATTAATTTGATTTAGATTTAGTGTCACACAATCTAAAAAATGGTACATTCTTTACTTACTAGACATGAGAATCCTGAGTAGCTATTTTCAAACTCCAGAAAATACTCCACACAAGCATAATTCGAAGTATAGCGAATTGCAACATCTCTAGTGTCTCCTGATATCATTTGCTTGTACCGGGGAATGAATTGCTCCAATTTTGAACTCACGTATAAAACTACGGAAGTCCTTCTAAGTTTTCCACGCTGGAGGATTTCAAAATGCTTGAACTTCCCAGAAGGAAAGGGATCAACTTTGAGATCGACAACCCCACCACCCCTGGGGAAGTAACCGGGATGGAGCAAGTCGGAACTGACTTCATAGCCCAGCTTTTTCTTCATTATTGGAATGAAGACGTTCTCAAGATAATCGGAAGTTGGTGCTTTCATCACATGCGTCCCTCCAATTATCCTTATCTTCGAACGGGATTTCAGCGTGAGGAGGTAAGGTAAGATGCATTGTATACAGAGGGTAACGCTACCCGCTGTCACCAGGTCGATTTCTTTGGAAACACCTTCCCCTTTTGTGGAAGGAATCGCTGTACCATTTAGGTCGAATTCTGTGTCCAGTTTTTTTGGTGTTTGGGTTGTAGTGGCGCCAGAGATTCGCATGATTGCCAGAATACTTTCCAAGTGCTGGGAGGCTAACCCAGGTTTCGGTCGGTTGGCTCGTATATTTTTCACTTCGATTCGCCTTCGGAGGAGGCATGCGTAAGAAACAGAGTTTCGGATAATTTGACCTCCACCTTCTCCAAAGGAGCCATCGATTAAGACGGTTTCCTAAAATAATGAAATATTTTTCAAGATGAATTTTGCAAAGACGAAAATTGAGTGCACGCATTTTTATAGTTTTCTGGAGGACATTAAACCGAAATTGAGGTAACCTTTTCAATATCTGCCATCTTCAACGGAAATCCTACATTTAATCGAGTATCATAAAATGACAAATACCTCACTAACTGCTTTAATTTTATACAAGTAAACTTTGCACTACGAGAAAATAATATCTTGCTCCCAGATGCCATGAACTAACAACACTACGGAAGATTCTTTTTTCATTGAAATGGGAAGTCCTGTACATCACAACCCTCCCTAGCACCAAATCCTAACCACCACTCCTAGCACCTCACCATTTTTCAGCCAACTTCACGATAGCCGTCGTGTATATTATAGTATAGTCATTGCCATTTGCCTTCGCCTCATTTCTCATGTTGCAGTCTTGAATT
>JAHZMX010002922.1:0-10765 GCA_027743895.1 Seira musarum
AACAAAAATAACTCAAGTTCACGTTTCAGTTGTTCAGCTGCTAGCTCTTCTGTCAAGCCCAAGCCAAATGTTCTTTCTCCGTTTTTTCCCTACACACAACAACCAAACCATGAATTGTGTGAGATGAGACACAGAACAATAACCATTTCCTCTCCAACCGCATTCAGATCATACAGCACCGAGTCGATTCCGTCGTAATCGTAATTAATTGAATGCAAATGTAATATGCTTGATTTGGTTGGTATATGACATCGATCGTTTCTACTTTAATTCTCGTTAAATTAAATGCTTTTGGTTAAAAATCCAATGCGAATACAAAGTCCCCGCAGCTTATTGTTTGAAAGAGAAGAAAATGAAATGAAAAGATTTTAATTTTAATGATCCTTTGACCTTTCATCAAAGACAAGACAAAGGAAATGACAAAAACAAAGCTTACTAATTTAATTGCTGTTCATAAAGCTTAATGACACAACTTTGGCGCAATATTAAAATGAATAATCAGAATTGTCGATTTCGAATGAATTCTTTATTAAATTACTAACTTGAATCTATTTGGTTCGACTATTACTCATTCCACGTAATAAAAACAAGACTACTCTAAAAATATTGATGTAATCTAGAATAATTTAAATAAGTATTGACTGTTTTAAAATCCTAACATTATCTAAAGTTGAATACTTATTACTTATTTTAATCCTGCGCTAAACATCCCATCTTTCGTCCTTCATTAAGGTAGCGAAATTATCCTCGATCCTTCTACTTCGTCCCAAGTTTATTCTTGCAAACCGCAACTCTGAATTTATAGGCCAATTCGTCATTTTTCTTCTTTCCAAGGGCCTCATCAACTCCGAACTCTTGTTCCTAAAAGTTGACCAAAAATATTAGTTGTGATCTGCATTTGGCTGATTAACGAATTGCCATCATCAATTATCGTAGTGAGGTAGTCATGAAATAAAAGAATTTAAAATGAAGTCCGAAGGACTAATACATACGCTAGTCAGATAAGGATGACGTAAATAGAGCAAGTTCCTTTCTTCAATTTGCAGCCGGTTCACCATCCGCTGGATATTTAATGGATAAATGTGATGGGCCAAACGATGCTTCCTAAAAAGTAATTAATCAAAACCTGCATGATTAATGTACACTTTAAAAATACTTTCTTAAACTCGTTACAAATCACAAACAGAACCTACCCGATCCAGATATTGCCGTTGGGCATCTTACGTTTTAACAAAGCTAAAGTTAGCCTCATTTTGGCTTTTATTGAAAGGGACAATGTCCCTAAACAAGCAAGTAAATAATAAATCTGTTTATCAGTTTATTTTCGATTGCAAAAATCAGAAGCTATCGTCGATCGATTGATAGATGAGATGAAGTTTGGGCTTGAATACATAATTCTTTGATACAATAATAACACATGTGAAACATATTCGCACCATTTAGAGTGGGGCATAGTGTGACTTTGACTTAGACTTTTCGCAAAAAAGTGAACAGAGCATTTATGAATTTGTGATTGCAAAATGTCTGTCTAGTGGACGATTTGGATAATTGGATGAATCAGACAATTAGTTTTTTTTATCCGTTCCACGGAAAAGATGCGAATAAAAATGGAATTGCCCTATTCCTTTATTTTCATAAATTTCAAATGGGACAGTTCAAGGCTCCGTTTGGGTTGCATTTTTCACCACCGAAATGAAAACAATGAAATTCTCAAAATAGAATCGACCAGTGGTCAATTATGAACACAAGCTCAATAGTCATTCATTTTTTTGGGAAACTTCTACTTTTTTATTTCCAAAACACTACAAAACTTTCTAAAATTGTTTCAGATTCATAACAGTAATATTTGTGCGAAAAGTAAACATGCAAAGACTTTCTTTAAAAACTAAATCTAATCACAAAACAAAGTTACACAATAGCACATATTCTTTCAAATCTACAATAAAAGTAAATAAAAATATACCGCTATCAATAAAACTCGATATATATATATAATAAGTACGTTATAGATAAACACAGAACGTTCTTTAAAAACACACTTGGAGTTTAAAATGAAATATGACAGAAATATCAAGTTAGAATTATGAACTCTTGGGGGTAAGTTGAAAATTGTAATTTTAAGTTTTATACATTCACTCAAAGGAATTGTGTTATTATTTTATTACGATTATATGATTGCACATCTCTCAGATCATCTCCATTGAAAACCCTAAAATTACACTAGACTTACAGTTAATTATCAATTATATTTTTATGCATGCATAAAATGAAAAAGACATGGGTAACAGGCTTGTTGCCACTAAAATATCTCAATATTTGCACCTCTAGAATTGCTAAAAACTATTGAAACTAAAACTACACACGCATCTCAATTACAAATTACAACTGCTCGAAAATTGTGCAAACTAATATACACTGTGACTGCAGAATGCACAATTTAAATGTGCAAACCAAGCCCATTTTGAGCGTACTAGCTAGGTGTGTATATCGTGTATAAGTAATGTTAAGTTGATGAAATTTAAATTTACAATTTACATACTTGTTTCATAATTCAATTATGCAAAGTGAAGAACAATATAGAACTCTTTTAAAACACCCTGTTTTGCAAAAGGCAACAACATTAACATCGATTAATTTTTCACATTGATTTACCTATAAATCGGACAGTTTTTATACATTCAAACTTTTTTTTGGACACCAATACCAGATAGATTCGGGTTTAGCGTGTGTTAGAGAATCACTCAAGAGAAAATTATTTTAAATCTTTGTAAGAAAATCGTATTTGAATCGAAACTATTTCCTCCTTATCTCAAGGAACATACACACTACATTCGATCATGAGGTTCTCACAAAAATACATAACCTCATTTCATTACAGGTTTTAGATTTAAAAGTTTTTACGAAAAACGCATCTCCGTTTTCGCTCCTGAGAGCTTATTTCAATCACGAATCTCAAAATTGTGTTTTTAACAATACACTCTTCTCTTATCAGCACTTCTCTTACATGCGTATCCCGACTTCCTCATAAGTTTTATTTATATCAATAAATGCATATATTTCTAACTGTACAAATTATAATTATTCACAAAATACAATACACATGCGAAATTATGCGTGTAAGAATACAGAGATTATACTTACATATTTTCAATTAAAAATTGCTGGTTAAAATAATTAGACATTTTATGCTCACAGTAGTACCCTACGCAAAGATATCACTAGAACTGAACTGAGATTTAAAAATGTAATCTTGAGTAAAACACAGAATTAAATTTTTCTGAACGATGAAAAATACATTGTGCAAGTTATATTTTGGTTTGTATCATTCGTGCGGTTAAAAAACGTTCGTAAAGTTGACTTTGACTTGGTTTCTTACATGACTAATTGTAACTGTAAATAGGGTGCAATACACAAATGATATATATGTATATATCTACCTTAGACCTGACATGTACGGATTTTCTAACTAATTTCTATTCTGTAAAAGACTCCCTTTTAGTGGTAGTTTCCTTTTTGATGGCAACGGAATTCGTATTATTAATGACTTGATTATGATCTGGAGAGAAACTTCCTCGCTTCCTTGCACAATTCCCGTTCCCGGTGACTGCTGCATTAGCCTTGCTACCGCCGCCACTGTTTTTTCTACCACCTCGAGTCATTACTGATTGCTGCTGTTGTGGTTGTTGTTGTTGCTGCTGAGCCGACCCTTCGTCAAAGGTAGGTTGGGTCCCAACGATCCCGAACTCTGAAAATGGCAAGCCAGGTAAGTGCTGGAGAAAATATTTCATTTACAAAAGAGGGTAAGAAGATGAAGACAAGAGACAGAGTGAGAGAGGGAAGCCGTAAAAATAGAAAGTAAAAAGATTAATGAAAAGTTCATTCCTTTACAAAAGCATGCATCGATTGGAATGTTTACCTTCCCAATAACCTGTATGGGATTGACCCCAGTCACCTTCGCGACTCTGTGCTCGACAACGTAGAAGATGTACTCGTCATAGAGTAGCCTCAACAAATGGAATGAACCGAAACTCGCAGCGCTTCTCAATGTCAGATCCCGAATGATGAGAGAACTGTTAAAAAANCATTTACAAAAGAGGGTAAGAAGATGAAGACAAGAGACAGAGTGAGAGAGGGAAGCCGTAAAAATAGAAAGTAAAAAGATTAATGAAAAGTTCATTTCTTTACAAAAGCATGCATCGATTGGAATTTTTACCTTCCCAATGACCTGTATGGGATTGACCCCAGTCACCTTCGCGACTCTGTGCTCCACAACGTAGAAGATGTACTCGTCATAGAGTAGCCTCAACAAATGGAATGAACCGAAACTCGCAGCGCTTCTCAATGTCAGATCCCGAATGATGAGAGAACTGTTAAAAAAATATGTATATGAATGTCACTTTGCCCCAACATGCTGAAATGTTTAATTTCATTTTCGTTAAATTCAAACAAATCATACCTGTAAAATGACCATTTAAGGAGAAACATTCTCGCCGAGTTGACAAATTTTGTGGGATCTTGCTGTGGCTTCACAAGCTTATCAACAACTTTCTCCAACCATGCTGCCCACTCGTCCAAACTCTGTTGTTGGCTGAGAGTAGCTTTAAAGTCTTGCTCAAGACTAGGAACTGTATCTCCAGAGCATCCACATACCCACGAAGCCTGTTGAAATTTATCCATGAAAAAAAAAACTTTGTATTATTGTGCTCCCACTGAATCTTTTCATGTTCCTAATAGTGTTCAAAGTCAAACCTGCTCTTCCACATTTCTGAAATCCACCCTATTGAGATCTGAGAGCATTTGGGCAATCTGAGTTTGGTTTTGTAAAACTGCTCTTGCAGCTTGTGCTAAATGATTTAGGGAAGTATATCGCCTCAAAGTTTGGGCAAGTGCGTTGCAAACAGTCAACCTGAGAGAAGTGAAAGTTTCCGGATAACCGGTCATTGCAGAAGACATCCAAGTTTCTAAAACCTTTGCAAAGTTCCTGATCGCTTGAGTCATGGAACCTATTTGGGGAAAAGTGATACACTCATTTTAATCCACAAGGGCTGCGATTAATCATAATTTTATTTAAACTGGAAATGTATTTTTACTTGGAATGGGTTTGAGAACATCTGGCAAAACAATTTCAACCACTTGCTGGTAAAAGTAAAAGTCCGCTGCTTTTACAAATTCCTGAACAGCTTTCATTTTGCAAAGCAATAGCATCTTGGCTCTACAAAGGTAGGAAAGTGATATTAAACCAGGGTATAAAAATGACAAACTATTAAACAAACTCACTTTGGCAAGACTTTCTCGTAGTCGAGTGAAGCCTCCACAGCCCCACTCAAATCACCCCCACGCCAAAATGCTTTCCAGTGCTGTTCAAAGAGAACAAGCTGGAAGGATGCAACTGCATCCAACAAGTTCTGAAAAGCCGATAACGAAATTTTGATAAAAAGTTCTTGGCCTTGCAATGCAATTTAATAAGCTCAATCTGTTTACCCTGCAATGTTGAAGATACATTGTCCTAAAGACAAACAAATCGTTCCCCATAACTCCATCATTACTCGCTTCATTGTTCACTTGAAGTTCGGGGAATTCATCGAGAACTCCATTGGAATCTCCCAAGAAGGGCTAAATATGATATAAATCATACAAGCTTAAGCCAAAGCCAAACCAAAATCAAATCAATTTGCGGCTTTACTTACCAAAAATGCAGAGACATCATCAACAATGAAAACACTGTTTTCTCCCATGTCATTCCTCGCACTCGGTTTCATCTTCTTCGCATTTCCTCCTCCTCCACCTGCACCCTGTTGAAAATGTCGTGCATTGGATCCGGAAGTTTGATGATGGCCATTGGGAGGATAGTTCCCATTCACGTAATCACCAGTGTCCTTAATATGAACCAAGGGAGACATGAAAAACTGAATGCAATATTAATCCCGATGGCCCATGATGCCTCTTTCTATTTTTTGGTGCAAAGTGAAAGCAAACGAAAAGCAAAAATTAAAAAAGGACGAAAAGAATAAAATCACGTTCATACAGTGAGTGGACTTGTCTTGATGGATTAATCCCGATGGCCAATGATGCCTCTTTCTATTTTTTGGTGCAAAGTGAAAGCAAACGAAAAGCAAAAATTAAAAAAGGACGAAAAGAATAAAATCACGTTCATACAGTGAGTGGACTTGTCTTGATGGATTGTGAGCTGCCGAACTGAAAGGCATTCGGGTCCATTGAGTCCATATCCCCGGATTGTTCTCCATCAAGTTGCGCCTCCAAATCTGGAGTCATTGTCATCATCACGGCTCCGCCGTATCCATAACTATCCATTTCTGGAACGATAGATTGTCCGTTTCCGTGAACGTAAGAGGATCCTGATCCCTCCAATTCGTCCATATACATTTGTGCACCCTCCTCGTAGTAATGATGTTGGAGACGGTGGTTCATATTATTTGACCGACGCAATTTATGATTGTTTGAAAGAGAGGAGGAGGATGAAGCTCCAATTGAATTTGGGATCGGGCATAGTTCCGGAACATTTTTTCTTCGTTTCTGAAATAGTGCCAAGTTTATTGAGTGCAATGAGAGGAGGAAAAAAAACAAAATAAAAACATCGCGAATTTTTCTTTCACAGAACATGCAAAAAAATTTTTATGCAACTTAAAAAGAAGGAAGCAAAGGTTTTCGTGTAATCATGCATGCGTGTGACGTGACCTAATATGAATGAGTCTCATGGTGCCCCAAAATGACCCTTCCAAATGCATTTTTATGAAATGACCATGATTATTAAAATCCACTTACAGTTGCAGGAGAGACCCGATTAGTAAGATTGGGAGAAGTGCCTGGAGCCCCACTAGACATGACACCACCACCCATACCCACACCATCATTACCACCACCACCATCACTTGTCGCAATGGAATTGTCATTGTTGCTAGCACTGCTTTCTNGGAATTGTCATTGTTGCTAGCACTGCTTTCTGGAGATTGGACGAAATATATACCTCCCTCCTGGTTCATTTTATGGGGAAAGTATTTTTAACAAATGAAATGCATTTTAGACAAACCATGAAAGTGCCAAGTGCTAAGGTGAAATGGTAGTGCATATTTATATTTATCACTTTTGTTAAGAAAATTTTAAGTTTCATAATAATTCATACAATGCGAGGAACTTTCAGATGCCTTTACATTTTTGTAAAAAGAGAAAGCCATTGGTCGCTTAACATGTATTTTAGAGATTTTGTAGAGTGCAGTATAACCTACTAATATGGGGCAAAATGATAATTTTACTAAAGTCATATCATTTGACATGAAACTAAATATGTTTTTGTGTGAGCTGTAACGGGATGTGATAGTAATGTCGTGTCGTGATCATGATGTGCAGTATCATGCATCAAAAGAAATTCATTTCGTATTTCAAGCTTTAAGATTCCTATGGGTTCATAAATCCCCAAAGCTCCCTATAATAATGTCTACCAAAAAAAAACAGAACAACCGAACAAGAAAAAACGAAGTATCTTTAAAAATAAACGGAAATGAATATTCATATTATGCTAGATTTAGCATTGATTTCACTAAAAATCATCGCTTGAACTTGAAAAGTACAGAAGCAAAGTTAAGAATATTGGCATTCAGCATGCATGCGAAACAGGAATTTGTTTTCACCAACCTGTGCGTAAGCAACTCCGTTGGATGAAGACGATACCAGCAGTGGCATAGTAAGCGGTCGTTCCAGATCCATACACCGCACCAGGCTCAGCACCACCAACAGTTGTCCCGTACATGGGATACGAACTATGGAGAAAGGAGAAGCTTATTTCAGGAACGAGCAAATTGTTGCTTCGCACCCCCTTAGGAATAGGGGTGAACTGAGACTTGAGACACGTCTACAAAAAAGCTATTTCATGCGGTTTTATAAGGGAAGCATATTATTTTACAGCGCATGAAACTGACACATGTGACAACTTGAAATTACAAAATTAAAATAAAAGCTTAAAATTCATCATGAACACACAAATTACTTCATTTTGCAAAATAAAAAAGTAATGATGCTTTACAAGAGACCCCAATTTGAAAATAGGCAAACAAAAAGTTCTTAAAACAACTCAGAATTCTTTCGAAACTTTCAAGTTGTTACATGTTATGTCCATTGGAAGCAGGAGCAGCCGTAGCCGTTGTAATGGCTGCGGATGCATAAGAAGAATGTTGAATTGGAGTATCTTCAACGTAAGTTACGTACGAGGTTCCCCCACCACCGGCGGTGGCACCTCCACCACCACCATCATTTCCACCTGAGGCGTCAGCTTCCACTGAAAACAAAAGAGAAACAAAAGAATAATAAAAAAATCTTACAAAAAAAATCATTCTCTTTCATTCATTTCTTTTTTTCTAGTTACTACTACTCGCTAACACACAAGCACAATAGAAGTAGAAAATACGTCATAGATGCCCATCAAAATCAGGAGAAATGAGAGCGGATGAACGGAATGGAAATGGAACGAGCCTCAGTAAAGTTCTCCGCGTGTCTGGATGATCTGGCTGGGGAAAAACAAGCCTACTTCCGGGAATTGCAGATCAAACCAGATGGCCACGAGATCGAGATAAAAATGAACATGTCTCATCTTTTTGTTTCTCATTATTAAGTGCGGTGGCGTGTGCGACTTCATTAAATCTTTGCGTCTGTGTCTGTCTGGTTTTTATTCAGTATATTCGTACCAAACTTCCAGAAGGAATGAACGCATTTTCGCGGGAAAGTTAGTGCGCCGATAGAGTTTTTGAAAGGGGAAACTAATTGACACATTACATAAAGGATCATTTATCGTGTGGGTGGTAAGGAGTCTAAATTCGTAAAATGGCGATTTATTTTTTTGTAAAATAATAGGCTTAGGTAATGGGAACAGATTTTCTTATGCAATGTGATATCCCTTCTACAAAATACGGATTCTGTGATGTTAAGCAAACAAATCTAAAAAAAAACAACCCGCCGGGACAAAAAAATTTTGGTAAGGGAATTATCGAATTTTCTGGCACTTGTGAGTGGGACGATGCTATTACTCCATACTTTAAATTGTGCGAATATAGCAAATCCTCTCAGCTCTTTTGCATGTTGTTAAGAAATGAATTTCTGTGAGACGTTGCGACATGCCTGAGGGGAAAAATCCCCGAAATGAGTAGAAGGAATGAAAATAATTAAAATGAAAAAATTACGACATGGCACTGGAACTTATGTATATGCTTGCGAAGTTTATTCTTCTAAGTTCTAATGTGGTCTAGAAATGTATGATGTGATTGTGATGATGATGATGATGATGATGAGCCTTTTAGTATGGATGAAAGTATGTTTTGAAGATGAAATTCACCTGAACGGAAAACGAACTGCCATGCATTGTTTTGTTCAAATGTAATACCATCAAGAAAAAAATCCTTCTGCTTTCAGACCTCATTAGTGCTCGTTTAGCCACACTCACTCAGTCAAACCAGGGAAAAGGGATAAAAGAATTGTCGACTCCTTTTTGACAAGGACGATTTTACCCAAAAAATACAGAAGAATTAAGTCAAGTCAGTATGATATTTTCTCGATTATTTTGAAGAATAAAAAAAATACTTAGATATACTTATATGATCCGTAAAAATAAGTTTTCAAGAGAAAAAAAGTTCAGCTAATTAAGTAGACCTGAAATTGAGACGGGACTTGTTACGGATACAAAATACAGCTCAGTTTTCTTCGTTTTTTTGTTCTGTACATTTTATCTGTACCTAAAAGGGTACATCGTTTGTTTTTTTCACTCGTTAATTTTTACTTTTTGGAGAAAAACAAAAACAAGAAAAAAGTCTGGTAATCAATTTACTTAGAAAAAAACCGAAAGCATCAACATTTTCTTAATGATTTTATAAGCCTACGTTGAAACGGATACGATGAACATGGTAAGGCAAGATCATTACAAGATGGATATGGCTTGATTTTTTAAAATAAATTATGACCCGAGGATGTATGCGCAATAATGAGGGGATATTATGAAGAAATTCCGGAGTCCCAAGATAATCATGCAGAGACAGGATGCAAATGTTGAAGAAGAACAAGTCTTAAGATACCCCAACCAATAAATAGGATGAAAGAGAAAGTCCTTACCAGTGATAGCGACGAATTGCGGAGACGCGCTCATCATGCTGTTCGAGCTAGTTCCGGGAGTGGAAGGATTTGAAGAATGAGCCCCAGCGTCGGAAGGTGTTCCAGGAGTTCGCGGGGCCGCTGGCTGAGCAGCACCCTAAAAAATAATTTAGAATGATGCGTTTTAGTAAGTGGTAATTAACACAATATGCTTAATGATTTGTCTTTAGAAGCAACAGTAGGCTTAGCAGAAAATTAAAAAAAAAACAATGAAGAACGTGCTACTACCTTGAGTACAAAAAAGGACAATCGGAAGCAGAATCATCTTCGTTCGCTTTCAATATAATAGGTAATCTTTATTACAAGGCAAACGTACTTAAATTCTTTTTAAGACAATGAATACAATCGACTTTATAGAGCTCACAATATTCGATCTGGCCATGAATTTGTTATAATTAATACTGTCTTAAATGGCCCCATATGGCCTTAAAATATAAAGTACGAACAATTCAATACTTTTTTCAATTAAAATTTAAAAAAAAAACTTCAAATAAAAGCAAGATAAGCGATTCAAGCATGCAGATTTTGAAAGCGCGATAGAATATAATTTCTCAGATATTTTCACATGATCACCAGTTCATAAATGAGAGCTTCAAATTACGATACTATTTCTTCT
>JAHZMX010002923.1:0-14733 GCA_027743895.1 Seira musarum
AAAGTTCCACCGCTATAATTACCTGACAATTATTTAAATTCTTTAATACGGAAAAATTTTCTAAAATAAAATTCATTCACGTCTGCATCCATATACGAATTTAGTAGTTCAACCATATTTTATAATTTATTCCAAGAACCAATTAAAAAAGTCATTACTGTTATTGATTAGTTTAAATTTATTAATTATTGATTAAAATTTTAAAAAAAATCATTAAAAATGGAAGACGTAAGCAAAAATCCGAATCACCCAAACGTCAACAAGGGTAACGCCTGGTTTGAAGTAGATCTTAATAGTGAGTCCGAAGAAGAAATAGAGCAAACTCCAGTTCTGCCATTTGACAGTCCAGAGAATTCGTTGCCAGAGGAAAGCCAAAATCGTGAGAGAGAAAATGAGAACAATGCTGGTGGTGAAAATTCTGACATGCAAAGGGAAAATTCGAATGATGAAGTAAGTCATGATTATTACTTCAAAACATACCTAGACGCATTGTACTACCTTGGGTTATCTCCAGTGAAAAGCGATGGTGACACCCTGAAAGGCTGGCAAAGAATAAAACTGGTGAGCTTTAAAAAATGCATGAGAAAAAATTTAGGGAATTTAATGAGTATGTATTTTTTGCTTTTGGCAGATTCCGTTTGTTCTCCTTAATTTGATTTCCTTGCTTCATCTCTTCTTCCAAATTAAAGCGATTTGGATAGAAACTGCTGCTGAAAGAGGACTAGATGATTACATATATGTGTTTTATGCCATTATCTTATTTCTTTATCGTAATTATTTCACATATTTAATTACCAAAAAGATTGATGACATTATTCGGCTACTAGCAGTTTTGGGAGGAAAAAATGTCGGAACGAAAAGAAAGAAAGTAGGTTTTCGAAACTCCAATTGCAAGCGATCCTAGCACGATTTAGTTTAATTAAAGTGTTTGCTTTTTTACAGGTTAGACTTACAATAACTGCGTTGTTGTGTACGTCAATTGCATTAGCCACAATACAACCCTTTCTTTTCTTCTCATCGTTTCACACAGAGTGGGATATGGAGGATTTCTTACTGTACGAAGCAAGTGACCTTGCTGAAAACTTTTTTCTATGGAAAGATGACATCAACGAAACACATTTAATTCATCAAAATTATGGGGAAAACGTGACATTCAAATCTGTATCTTTGGGGGCAACAGGATATATCATTCAGGTTACAGGAAGATTGCATTCGCATCTGATTAACGATATCACCATTATAGCAGCTATAAGTATTTATTCGTGGACAAGTCGTTTTGATCAAATGTTGAAGCCTTTAAGGGGAGAACTTTCAGACGCCGATACTTGTCAGGAGATATGGTCAATGTACAAACAAACACAACTGGCATCAAAAGCGTTGGATGGAACGTTTGGAATTCTTTTTCAATTTATTCATGTGGAGAATTTACTTTATTGCGCATACGCCCTGTACAGCAACGTAATTTTGGAACAAAATCGGAACCTAACGGCAGCTCAAGTCATTCGAGTTTTAAAGATAGTGTGCTTTTATACCATTGCAACAAAATCCTATATAATCGTTAGTAAAAAGTATTTCTACGCTTGTTTTCTCAATTTTAAAGTTCCGTAAAATGTACATTTCTTATGTATTTCAGAATGACAAATTTCGTGGTTGGATACTCTCAGAGTTTGTTGATACTCAAACACTTTTTACTGAAAGGGGCAAAGTTGTGAGCACCACTCACGTTCTTGGCGAACTTTCTTCAAACCCAATCGGCATAGGGAGTGATGTGTTCCTAATTACCAAATCGTTTATTTGCAAAGTAAGTTATTTAAGTTTCATTCTCATTCATTGCAATTCAACTAAATTCTTTTGTCAAGCTAAATGACTTACTTTCGTAATTTCAGTTTACGAGCATGGTTGGATCTGTCTTTTGTTTTTTTCACAACCCAGGAGGAGGATAGTAAAGAATGAGATGATTTCTTTGTGGTAAATGGATTTGGAAATTCCCCACCGATACTCTCAAAATATGAAGCAAAAAACTATCCTAATAATATTTTACGTAGCTATTACATGTATCAAGATTTTTAATGCTTTTATAAAAACAATTATAAAATTTGTGTATATGTATTTCAATTTTTGCATTCAAGTTTAGAATATTTAGCTAGCAATAATGTAGCGTGCACGTACCATTGAAGAATAAAATAATAAAAAAATTAACATCATCTATAAAAACTTTATCATCTTATGTCCTGCTTATACCAATATGCTTCAGTTTGTTTGACGCACAGATACGTACATACACTTGACGTAACAAGTAGATTAAACTTAAAACACCAATTTAAAATTTTTGCGTTTTTTAATATATTAAATACAAAATAAAGCAAAGCAAGAAGCACTTCAAACTATTCAATACACGTTTTGTGAAAATGAAGTTGCAACTTTGTGTAACGATTTTATTATTAATTGTGTGTGTCCAGCTAGCAAAGGTATGCACTAATAGGTCCATAAAATGTACTTCAATTTGTAGTTGTGCTGGTTATTTATTGCATTTTTTAAATTTTGCTAAGGCCAAGAAAACAAACGTTTCCTCGACACCCAAGCACGGAAAATATCGATAACTGGAATTACAAGGATTAGGATATTTCGACTTCAACTCGATGGACCGACGATGGATTTAAATTCTTTTGGAATATAAAACATTCATTTGGAATATAAATAATTATTCATTCATTTTTATTTTTAAAAGTTATTATGTTATAAAATCACTTATAACATCAATAAACCAATTACATGGTGTCAAATAATATATTTGTCTCAAAAACTCGCAAAAGGACTAAAATTCAAAGTAATACGTGGGTTTTATGTCGAGAAATTCAAGGATTTGTGATTTGATTGATTGGTACATAAACCAGTAAAGTCATACTCAGCAAACGGTTAAGAGTTGTACTTCCTTTATTACACTGTCGGGTCATATGAATGTCAAAATTACCTAAAATGAAAAGAGCATAAATCCTTGAGCTTTCTCAAATTACGTTTTGTTTAAAGTGACACCTTTTTGTAATTCTTAATAAAAATTAAATTTTTAAATTGAAGTAAAACCATCACTTTCTATAAAGATTTAAGGTAAAATTTTTGCAATGTTTATTCTTAAAAGAGTTTAGATTCTGCCGTTCATAAAGTTTGAGGTATGATCTCTGATGTATCGGACAAGGACAGGCAAATACGTACATCAACCGGATAGTAGACAGACAAGAGTCTAAGGATAATATTTTTTAAAAAACATATGCCACACAGTTCGTTTGAAAAACTTAATTTTTTAATTTTAATTTGAAAACACTGTTTATTGAAAAGGGTCAAGTTGTGAGTACCACTCACGTTCTTGGGAAACTTTCTTCAAACCCTATTGGAATAGGAAGCGATATGTTCCTAATTACAAAATCGTTTATTTGCAAAGTAGATTATTTGAGTTTCTCTGTTTGCAGTACATAAGTGCTAAATAATTAATACGTTGCTTGTGACTTGCTTTAATAATTTCAGTTTACGAGCATGGTTGGATCTGTTTTTTGTTTTTTCCACAATCCTGAAAAATATTAAGAGAATTTGATGATGATTTTGCAGTAAATTTAATTCTAGCATAGATATTCAATATAGCTTGTAATAGTTTAATAAAAACCTTTTAAAAAATGAATATGACTGCTCTATTAAGATTTTGAATTTTTTAACTCAATGGCAATAAAAACGAATTTTCATGTATGTTGTGACATTATTTAAAGTAAGCATGACACAAGACGTGCGCTGAATTTATCTTATTACAATCTATGGGACATCTATATTATTGAGACATTAAAACAGGATGTTGAAGACAACATTTAACTCTTTCCTCAGCTCTGTCACTAGCGCTGTTTTAACAGCTTAATTTTTGTTAGCATAAATGCGCATTTGAAGAATAGAACGATAAAATATTTAAGTGTCTATTGATACTATGTGCTCTCCCAGTTTAAATATGATGCAAAAGCTTTATTTGACGCAAAGATATGACGTTCATTCTGGCAAGTAGGCAATGGCAATATACTAACAAATATTATACCACAATTTAACACACAATCACAAACACACTGCACAAAGTTAAACACACCAATTAAGTCAAACCTAAAATAGATTAATAATACAAAACAAAAGATATCTAACCATTCCATAAAGATTTTTAAAAATGAAGTTTCAACTTTATCTAATAATTATATTAATTTTCTGCTTTCAGGTTGCAAAGGTGTGTTCAAATATTCGATATATGTACATAATATAATGTTTTAATTATGCTGTGTTTGTATTTCATTTTTACAAGGCAAAGAAAGGCAACATGTCTATGGCGCCAAGGAAGGAAAAAGATCGTTGACGAAAATCAGAAACTATTCAGATAAATGGATTCGCACAAAATTCATTTTCAATTAAAAATTTCTTTTATTCTTTATTGAAGATTATAAATAAAATCATTTTATAATTGAAAAACATATCTGTTGGATTTACTTGCAACTCATCTACATAAACCAAATATCAGTTGTTTTAAATCTCAATGAAATGAATGCTGAATGCTCCGAAAACATGCATCTGCAGTTTTTTCAAGTACGCGTTGCTAGTTGCATTTTGGCGAAGGTCTGAAAAATTGCAAATGTATGAATAAAGTGAGATTGAACATGACCACCGTCACGTCAGAGAAAATATTTTGTTGTTATGGGAGAGATACTAATAACAGACACACCAAACTCATTATTCCACTTTATGGCTCAACTACGTAATAACTAATTTAAGCAAAATATGAATAGTCATAATGCAAAAACGAGTAGTGCAGTGTTGCAATTGCTGCTAACTATAAGAAATGATTTTCAATGCTTGACTTACCAACAACAAATACAAATATTCATAAAGATTTAGATGTTCTTACTGCAAACAGTTTCTAGATTATTTTTGTTAAATATACGTTTGAAGAATAGAACGATAAAAAATGTAAATGTCTATTAACACTTTATAATGTACATTCTCAGTTTAAATATGATTCAAAATCTGTTTGACGTAAAGAAACATTACGTCAGTTCTGGCAAGTAGGCAATTTGATAGGACGCAAGAAACCAATCTTCAATTACATCACAATAATTTGACACCATCACAAACTTGCAAAAATTAAAGTGCATTAATTCAAGCAAAACAGTTCAAACCTTTCCAAAATGAAGTTTCAACTTTGTCTCATAGTTTTATTATATGTCTGCGTCCAGTTAGCAAAGGTATGTCCTATGGTAATATTTATAAACTGTAATTAATCCAGTGTTTGTATTCTATCTTTACGAAGGGAAAGAAAGCAAACGTTTCTACGGCGACTAAGAATGGGAAAGGACGTGCCTGAGCTTGACACGAATTGCAAGTTATTCTGATTCGGATGCGTTTTGGTTTTGACTTCAACACGATGAGACCCCTAAATTTTTTTCGATAGTGTTAAAACTTGTTTGGAACACAAAATTCAATTCTAAATAAATTCGTTTTTTATTTTCATTCGAGATTCTAAAATTATTTTATACTTGTAAAACATGTATTTATCTGCTTGATTTACTTACGAATCATTTACATTAACAAATTCATTTACTTTCTCTATCTCTCTTTCAATTCAGCAAAGCTTTTTTCAGCAAATTTGGTCAGGGTCAAAGGTTAACATTTAAAAAAAACATGGCTTTTAAAAACTCATTCAAAACAGATTAAAACCCCGAGTAAGACTTTTGTTTCAAAAGTTTTAACAATCAACGGCAAGAAGCCGTTGAAGATTTGTTCAAATGCAAATGTACATAGTCTTTACTTGAGAGTTTCAGGCTAAGCTATAGTTTATGGTTAGTGTTAGTTCATAAGTAAGACTGCTATTTTAATTTTTAAAAACTCTTTAACCATAAACGGCCGCAGGCGGTTAAATCTTTTTTAATGGAACTCATTCGACGGATCTCTTCGAAGGTTCGAGCTGTTTTCATGTATGCTGTCCGTATCTGTATTCGTATCTCACAGAAAACGATTAAATTGCTTACTCTTTACCTGTTTTAAGTCTCGTTAACAGTCCGACTAAAGGTTGCTGTCGGAAATTGTAGCCGTGGTTTTAATCAAATGCAATCTTCGATAACCCGATATTTAATATTAACGAATAATTAAAACTATGAATTTATTGGACTGTATGTATTTTATAATTGACACGATCAAAATTGACTTATTTTGCTGACTTGAGCAAATCTCGGACACTACTTCTTCACTGACAAAAGAGAACTTAATTTCTTGACCTGAATCTGAGAACTGACAATGAGTAATGATACTGAACGCAAAAGGAATGCAATGTATATACTAAAATCATAACATGAGGTAAGCTAATTGAACTTAACGCTTACGCCTGGGGTAAACTGATACAAAGAGTTACATACATATTAATGCCATGAGGCAAACCTAAACAGTTGAGAGACAAAGGCAAAACTATAAATCTAAAGGCAAACCTACTTTGAAGGGCAAACGTGAAACATTGATAAGGCAAACACAATATTGAAAGGCAAACATAACATCGAAAGGGCAATTATAACATTGAGAGGCAAACATGACATTGAAAGGGCAAACTTAAATCAAAGACAAAACTAGTAATTAAAAAAGGCAAACTTAACATGAGACATATGAAAAGGCAAACATAACACTATAGAGGCAAACCTATTTCTAAATGGCAGTTTCCAAAGGCAATCTCCATTGATAGATTCCAAAGGCAAACTGTGATTGAATGTATCCTAGAGGAAAACACTGATTGATGTACTCTAACAGTAAACTCTAAAGACAATTTAAAGGCAAATACAAACGAATTTAAAGGCAAACTACACAGAAATATTGAAGGACAGGCTTCAGTCAAACATTGAATAATAAAAACATCCTAACCATTTACATTTAATCCTAAACCTATTTTGTACACAAAATTCTAACCAGAAAACTTCAAATGTTTTCTGACAGTTGCCAAATTTTAAATACAAAGTGAGGTTTTCACTTCATCACGTGTTTGAATTTAGAGACTGATGAGCTTAAAACAGATAAAGCAAAAGTATTATGTGTTAAACTAAACATGTGCCCAAACTTGTTGAGAATGAAATAAATTCTCATTTTGGGCGATTGATTAAGATAGAGCATTAAGATAGATTTTATGAAATTACAAGAGGTGTGAATTCACCCACCGACTAGATTTATTTTTATCTACTTAGCTGTACAAATAGTATGTCATTATAATTCTAATTTATATTGTTAACAAAACCTAAGCCAAACTTTAACTGGCACGGGCTTCTTGATTTCTCCTTCGTGTCTGGCTTGCCTCGGGGGAGTCTGGAATTTCAACAGGAAACTGTAGATTTGCCGCTTCTGCCCGTCCTTTCAACCGACGGAGGATAGAGCGTGGGTAGTCTTCTATGTTTACTTTTCCCATGGATTCTGTAAGAAGCTTGATGGCTTCACTGGTTTGGTTACACTCACCTGAAATTAAAAAAATAAAACTACTTTGAGTCATAGGTTTTGGGATTTTGAGATTTACGGTAAAAAATGAATTTCAACCTAAAACATCCAATGCACAAGAGATAGCGGTGGCTTTGGCTTTCCCCGTGATCCCCTCGGAAGATTGGATTTGGGATGCGAGGTGTTGAGCCATTTCTGGATCCTTATTAGCCCTCGCTTCGAACATCACTTTTCGAAACAGGATGCGATCTTCATTTTTAAGCTGGAAAATGAAGTGAATTTTGAATAGTTTCATTCATAATAATTTTAGAATTATACATTCCATAGTAAACTTACAGTTTCCCATATGTCGTTTGCGACAGCAAAGTCCCGTTTTAGCATGTGATACACCCAAAGAGCATTATTCAGACCTCGGCGATGTACAGGGTTAGCTTCACTTGCCAATTTTTTCACTGCATCAAAACAATTTAAATTTGAACATTTGTACTTAAGCTCAACCTCAAATGTGATATTCCTAAATAAGGATTTATCTAGAACTTGACTTACTTTCGGGCACCAAATTCTCATTCTTCAACAGCAAACCGACACAACCAAACACAGGAACTTTTCCGACTTCATCTTGATCCTCAACAGCGGCTTCGTCATCACTGCTGCTGCTGGAAAATTCTCATTCTTCATCAGCAAACCGACACAACCAAACACAGGAACTTTTCCGACTTCATCTTGATCCTCAACAGCGGCTTCGTCATCACTGCTGCTGCTGGAACTGGTATCATCTTCAGCAACAGCGGACTGGACAACAGGCTTAATATTTTTCTCGTAGAACTCCACACCTCTTCCAGCATTCACGTAAGCAGTACAAAGACGGCTGTTGAATGTGATCCTTCTTTTCAATTCCTGCAGAAGGTTGAAAGTTGTTATAATTTTACATTCCGTAACGGTAAAGTAAATGTAAATATCGCAGTGTTAAATGGTAAAAATGTAGCTCACAGTGCTCAGTCTTTCCTGAAGTCGCTCGAGAGCATTCACATCAGCGGCGTTTCCCAGACGCGCTAAACAAGAAACGAAAGGTTCTCGGGTGTGGGTGGACTCCTTCGTCGAGCATTTGTTCCGTTAATTTCATCGCTTCATTGAGGCGTTCGGCTCGGGAAAGTTTCTCAATTAAAAGAGATTTATCCTGGATGTTGAGGGATGATCCTTCTGACTCCAAACTTAACGAATTTTCAAATTTGAATTAACCGAACTTGCATAAACATTTTAGAGACCAAAATTTATTACATTAAAGTTATTTGATTTACCGCTGCTTAATTTGAAGGGCCTTGTCGATATCGTTGAGGTCAATGCAACTCCTAAATTCTACGATGGACCTGGGCAATCCCAAGGTGGAAGAAACTGCTCCTAAACCTGCTCCACCTCTCCTGGTCCTTTCAGGAAGTTCGGAACTTAAAGCTTCCAATTCTTCCGCAGTTCTTACCTCAGACTGATCCGGTATAACGAAAGGCACCGGATGATTATTCTTCTGTAAAAAATCAGCCAGATAAATGAGGAGTTCAGCGGAAGGTTGCACGTTCTCTTCTTGCATGGACGTCCAAACACTAAGCGCCTTATCAGGATCTCCTTGCTTGCAATACGCTTGGAGTAAATAGAAATACATTGTGTTCCTATCCACATCCATGAGATCCTTCGTGACCTGAATGAGGTTCTCGAGTTCCCCCACACGATTCTCTTGGAAGTAACGTTGACAATACATTTCAATCTTATCGTTTCTTGCACGTAGTCCAGGAGTCTCTAAAATTTTCTTTGCCTGTCTTAGTTTCCCGCAATCGATGAAGGCAAAAACGAGATCGTACATGCTATTCACCTCCCCGTGAATGTTTGTACTGAGGTCCATCACTTTCTGAAGTCGATCAGCATCCTCTAATTTGATAAATCTACAGAACAACTCTTGTCTCCAGGGAGTGACCCTATGTTCTTCTGCGAGTTTCTCGAATTCCTCAAGAGCACCTGCGAGATCATCCTTGACCAAATAAGATTTAATTATGGGGCCCAAAGTGACTGCATTTACGGGTGTAAGATTCCTTTCATTCAGAATGTTGAAGACTTCTTTAACTTTTGAGGGATCTCCCTTTTCTGCCAAAGAATTCAAGAGTTTCCAAACTAGGGCTTGCTGTTGGGCTCCTTGTGGTTTTCGGGTTTCATCACGTCCAGTGTTCTTCAAAACTTGGATGCACTCATCCAAGTGACCTTTACTTTGGAGGAAGAAGGCATACCTCAAGATTTTTAAATCGTCCATTACGAAATCCAAGGATTTTTGCAAAGCTTCGTAAGCTTCCCTTGCTTCTTTCAGCATTTCGCCGTGACAAAATGCCTCCAGGAATAGGGCCTGGAGTCCAGGAGTGTAAACAAAATCATCTTTGTCCATTTCCTCCTTCAGCTTTGCCAACTTCTCTGCTTGTCTTTCGCGACTGTAAGTGTACAAAAGCGCCTTCTTGATACTCTTCACGTTTCCATTCTTTCTCTGTGCTTCCGCAAGAATTTCCTCTAATTCTGAACTCGACTTCTCATCCAAATAGCCTCCAGCTTGTCCCTGTCGTTTCGTAGAATCGGGGGAGAGCAATGATATCTTAGGCGTCAATTCCGATGAAGTAAGCTGAAGAATCGTGTTCGCCAAATCGGGTGTCAATGCTTCACCCAAGTTGTTCTGTAAGAGTTCAGAGCCGCTATTGGAGAGCCCCAAACCGTTGTTGAGGAGTTCTTTTAAAACAGGATGAAGCAAAGCGACCTTTGCGTCGTTGGAACGGGTAGACTCCACCAGTTCCATGAGCATCATCCCAACGTTTTCACGAGCGGCGTCATCTCCACCGTCCAGAACGGAGCTGCCAATAATTTGGACGAAGGTGGAGGCATCCTTGGTATTGATGTACGAGTCGACAATGGCTTTCCTCAAGAGCGGATTTCCAAAACGGATTCGGTAAGTTGAAGCTTGATAGAAAGAAAATTAAATTTATTCAAATGCAACGCATGTAAGGAACACAAACCAAAAAAAACTATTTACTTACCAAACTGGGCAGCCAGCTTGTTATCGCCTCGGTTCAAAACATGCAGCATAGCAGCACCAGAAATGTTCCCTAAAGCGACTCCCGTAACGGAACTTAATCTATGAAGGGCCTTTTCCACAGAATCCCGAGTCTTTTCAAGGATATTTGGAATAACATAGTCTCTCAGAGTCTCGGTGTTTGGAGTGAGCCGCATACCCCTCATGAATCTAAGAGCCGAATGAATTTCATCTTCAGATTTTGCAGCCGCCAATAAAGGCCAGAAATAGTGCTGCCTAATGGGAAATCCGCAATCATGCATGGCCTCAATGATATCTACAGCAAGATCATATCGCTGTCCCACTAAAGCGAATTCGCCTGCCCTGGTAAGCGCCCACCTATTGAGGCCTTCTTCCTGCAATTGCTTACAATACTTGATGACAACATCCGAAGGTCTTCCAAGCTGGACTAAATGCTTCACAAAGAAACTTCCAGAAGGCACTGGCTCTCCATCTCGGATAATGGGAACCATTTGCTTCAACAACTTCATTCCAAGCTCCTCCTTGCCAATATTTGTCAAACGAAATATCAAGTTCGTAACTTCCTGATTATAGCCTGCGTGCTTCTTCAAGTATGGCAGGATCTGATCGATGAGCTCATTGTGATTGTTCTCCGCTAAGCAGTAAATGACATTGAGGAAATCTCTGTCAATCAAAAATATTTCCTTTTCTTCACATTCCTTCACAATTCTGTGGATATTTTCCATGTCCCCATTCTTTGCGTAGCACGTCATTAGGGTAACGTAGGTGTCGTCATTGGGCTCCAAACCGGCTTGTCGCATTACGCCCAAGATCCCCTCCGCACTTTCCATGTCGTTGGATTGCCCATGTCCGAGTATGAGAGAGTTGAAAACGTATTCATTGATGGGCATTTGCTTGTCCTTCATGTGCTGGAGGATCGTTGACATTGGGACCTCTGCAAATATAAATTGAAAAAAAAATTAGGTTAGGGATCAGATTCCCTTTTACTCCATCCCTCCATTCCAAACTTACTTAGAGTCTCAAGGGTTTTCCAAACTTGCTGGACTAACTCCGTTCTACGACTTGGAGGTTCCTCAGGAATCAGTTCGCCACAGCATCGGATAATCATTAAGCTTTGGCTGCTTGTTGCCTTTTCTGAATTCAAAAAATGTCATTGGATGTTATTTAAAAACTACTTCTGCAAAATATATGTAATCTGCAATCCAATTTACTCTGTCTTACTCATTTCCTTAATGTCCCCAAGTATTTCATCAACTTCATGTCGTCTGATTCTCCCGATCCTCCTAATTTCCGTGTCCAAACGATGGAGGCTATTGATCGATATGCGCTTCAGTTGTCCGATTCCTGAACAAAACAAGATTTTATTCATAGTATCACATTTAATTTTTTGATAATCACACCTCTGCGTAACGACTTACTTTGAACTGCTGGAATGAAAATTGGCATGATCATTTATGAAAATACGGTTAGAGTTTGAATGGCTACTGTGATTATGGAACTGTTTGGAGAGTAAATATGAAGCGGACCAGTTGTAGTTTCTCGTTGTGACGCCACTCACAATCAGTCTTTGTCTAACAGCGGAAGATAATCCCGTAAGGATTCTTAAAGAACTCATTGTTCCAGCTTTGGAATTTAATAAACTAAATCGTTTTTAAGCGAGCTGGAGCACACCTGACCAAAATCAACAATTCAATTATGCTGACTATTAAAATTACTGTTTTAATTTAACTGCCGATTCGGTTGTTTGGGATGTGAAATTCGACAGAAGTGCAGAGATCATTCATGGAATGGAGAAGCTTTGGTCTGCCTTCTAAAATAACATGGAAAAATCTCGCGGGGATCTTCGATGGGGAAATGTGAGGAAAATCGGTGAGAGTCTCAGCTTGAGACTGAAACAAAGAGAACTCAGCAAAGGAGAGAGCGTGGAGTGGACATGGACTAAGCAAAAACTTAACTGGTCCCTAAACTGTGGGACCGTTGCGTTGGAGAAAATCAACGCCAACATCACATAAGTGGAAAGACCGTCTCCAATGAAATGAATCAACCGCTACATTTTGCACAAAAATTATAGTGTATTAATAGTTTTTATTCTTTCCATAAACAATGTAAATTTCAACACAAATAAAATTGATTTTTCTTAAACAATCTATAAAATTATGATTGAAAACATCGTCAGAGATCGAGAGAGTTTCAAAGAAAGGAGTAAAGTACTTATTGTAAACTTATAAAGACTGTCATTAAATCTATGAATTACGTTTTTACTCCACAGCATCCGCAATATTTTTTTCTATTAATTACAATTATTTTAACAGTTTTTTTAAGTTTTATGGCACGTGACTTTCAATTCAATAAGAATTATTTCTTGCAAAAAATACGCTTATTCCGATTTCTTTTACATGGATTCCATGAAACAGAGCTCGACCAATTTCGTTTTACAATTACGGAGCAAAAAAAAATAATATGCAACGCGAACTTAAACCGACCTAAGTTTGGGCGCAGTTTTACTCATGTTGTTGTGTTGGCATTATTTTTTTGCATTTAAGTCCGTTGTTAGTTTTAACTGAGTTTTTGTACTAAAAATTAAACGTATTAAAATCTGTAAAGTATTAAATGAAATTTTCAATTAGAGCCTCGAATTCGTTACTAAAAAGTCCGTTATAATTTCATTGCACATATTTGTTATCAGTGCCACTTTTTGATTGAAGCTTGCTTGAGTCGAGTGTACAGGATTGGATATTGGATTGTGATTTGCAATATTATATGCGATTACTTGAAACACTGGCCTGGCCTTGTAATGGTAAATTGTAATTTTTTTAGACATTTTCATTAGCAAAATTAGGTATACAATTATTTACAGAATTTTACAATTTACAAACCTAATCTTAAATCCATTAACTTTGAGAATTAACATCGTTAGATTAAAAATTTTTTCTTTACTTTTGGCTTCTCAATATTTTTTTTTGATTTTGCTTACGCGGAGCGGAGTATAATTAATAATTATAATGTTTAAACAAAATCCTGAGCGTGAGCAAAATATTATTTTTGCGCTTATGTAAACAAAAAAATTGTTGACTTGAATGAACACGTTAAAAATTCTGTTGTAAAAATTAGAGAACATCTCAAATATGGAGGACTAATCACATTATCAAGATATTGCACAAAAGTTGTTTGTCAAATAGCGTTTTGCATTCGATTATCATATCTACTAGAGTAAATTGTATCATTAAAAATTAGTTGAACATTTTAAAAAACGGAATCACAAACTACAAACACAATTACTTAAGAGTAAGAAGACTTAAGCTTAGAATTCAGATTCATTTTTTTCCGTCACCTTTTCCCTCTGAAAGCACATATTTTAAATGGGATGAGTATAATCATTGAACTGTTGAATGTAGAGCGAAAATCATAAGCCTTTTCCGACAGTATTTTTGTGCTTCGATTCTTTAATCTCTAAAAACAGTTAAGTTAATAAATGGGTTTGAGTCAGCGTTAAAAAAAATTATTTGCATTTATAGTTTCTCCTGATAGTAAAATTTGATCTTGGGTCTGGTTTCTTTAGATCAGAATTTGTTAGCGGATTTTAACCACAATATTGGGCTAAATAATCACGACCCACAAATAAATGTACGATCCCACATTAACTTTTAGCCAGCGAGGGTTTGAGATTGTGTAAAATACTCTTGAAAATCAGGTATCAGACTTTCCATCTTAAAAATGTTTTGATTTGATACTTACTCCATCCAAACTTGATGTTTGAACGATTTTTTTTTTCATTTTGAGATCGAAAATTTTACCAAGGCCTGATTTCCTTTTTCGTACTCGAACCCGAATGTCTTTAACTGACCTGTTTCGAGCCCTAATGCTACTTGTGGCCTTTAGCAGAGTAGGAAATTTCTGATTAAATTAATTACAAACAATTTATCCACATACTTAGTTCAACAAAACAGTCAGATTTAAAACAATTCTTGACTGGGGTTTACATATTGCTTTACAATAGCTTGTGCTTTGTCATTTTGAGTCAAATTGCTTGTGTTTTTTTTTGTGATTTGATTCAGTTTATAAAGAATATTTTTGAGTGAGTGGAGTTGTAGCAATTGTGGTGGCATCAGACAGAGATAGCGAAGTCATGTAATAGTAGCTTTAATATTATAACAAGAGACACAACAGCAATTTTTAAT
>JAHZMX010002924.1:0-18369 GCA_027743895.1 Seira musarum
CATTAAAGCTTGGGTCGTAATACTATTTGCTTGTCCCCGTTCCACCTTATCGTCATTCCTTATCTCCTCGTGATTGTGATTGTGTTTGGTGTTGGTCCCAATACCTAGAAAAATTAAATGATTTTCGTTTTAAAGTACGGTTGAAATCGTTTCATATTTTATCTTGTCAAGTAAGTGATAATGATAAGTGTAAAAATTCTGAGCAAATAGAAAGGATTCAACCGAACTTTGACTTTTGTCTCTCATTTCATTCCATACTATTCAGATTATATTTCATTGTCAAAATGCATTTCATGCGCGACACGATACGACCGGTACAAATATCAAAACGATCTGGTGTTAAATCGACACGCACAAATATTTGTAGCAGGATTTTTTGCAGTGCAGGAATCATGTAACAATTTGTAGAGACATTGTATTCACTTGTTTACGTTTGGAATGCAAAATTTAACCCTTTATGACATTTGATCAGTTTCATACACGTTTGCTTAAATAATCGGAACGTATTCGGATTTGTTTTTTTACTCTAGTTATTTTTAAGTTATGTAAATGTGAAAAGTACATAAGATTTTCAAATGAACCTGAAAAATCATAATTTTATGAAGGTATGTAATACTTTTAAAAAATTAGAATGAGTCTTTTGCATAATTTAAAAAAACCGTTTTTAAAGTCATAGTTTTCCAGTTTCATGTTTTTAAAACTTTGACTCGGCATAAAAAGTTCTTTGCTTTTCATGTGATGTAAAAACTGTCACTGTCAAACACGAGAAAATCTACTTAATGGAAAAATCTTAAATCAATCAAGTCTATGTGCTTTGGAAAAATCAAACTCCACAAGAATGAGTCAAAAGATTGGCTACTTCTTTTTTTATGTGAGATGGAATGATATTAAAAACCTTTGGAATTCGAGTTACATAACTAAAATGGAATGTGTCAATATTTAAACTGATTGAGTCAAATTCCTCATGAAGCCCCCTATTACTTTCAAATTTCATTTCCACGGGTTCAAGGGTAAAACATTTTTCGTGGAGAACAATTAGTAATTTAAAACTACTTATGCTGGGTGCATGATGATTCATGAAATATTTTCGTTTCATTTCATTTTCAAGATTTCAAGTTATTTTCATGGGCTTGTGATCATGAATTTCATGTCAATGTCAAATTATTTTGGATTTCCTGTCAATCCCATAATCCATTTTAACTCGAAATAAAATGCACGTGATATTTACGATAAAATTACTACAATTTTCTAAGTGCATTTCATACCAACATCCACTGGACATCTCTCTGGATCAGTATCTGGAATGGGGACAGGGACAAACTCCTGTTTCGGTTTCGGAATTGATTGACCAACACCATCCCCATTTCCATTCATTTTGCTAACAAGAGGTTCCTGTTCTGTTGTTCCTGTTGCTTTGGGTGGAGGTGGTTTAATCGCCGGTTTTGATTGTGCCCCAAACAATGCCCTCCCCAGCAAATACACATTCCTCGAAATCCTTTGCATAATCAAGAAGGGAATCGAGAGGAACCTTGTTAGGAAATCCCACGACGACATTTCTTTTTGTCGTTTCACATCACACCAAAAATCAAATCACTTCAAACATAATTTTAAATGTTTTTTATATCAGTCAATGTCTTTGATCTGATGTTGATAATTTTCATCCATCACCTTTTCAATGAGGACAAGGAACCAGAAATGATGGATGAAGGGCGCAACCATGTCACTTATCTCTTGGATGTAGAGAACCAAATGGGTAATCGACCAGAATAGAAGGAACATTCAAACAGACATTTAATTCATCTAAAACTTTTATTACAATTTTTACTTTTACATTACACGACACGCCACAACTACGACATCAATATCAATACAATTACAAACTTCAATAAAAAATGTTTTTACAAAAAAAATGAACTACAGCTAACTTTAGTTTTGTCACGGTGAACATGAACATGAAATGCGCACATGAAAATTCCATTCACATCAGCTGAAATTCTAATAAAAATAATTTTTGTTTTGCTCCTTCATGTGTGGTTCATGTTTCTGTCCTGTCACATCAATATCAATACAATTACAAACTTCAATAAAAAATATTTATACAAAAAAATTGAACTATAGCTAACTTTAGTTTTTGTCACGGTGAACAGTGAACATGAACATGAAATGCGCACATGAAAATTCCATTCACATCAGCTGAAATTCTAATAAAAATAATTTTTGTTTTGCTCCTTCATGTGTGGTTCATGTTCCTGTCCTGTCGCCCTTAGAGAGATAGGCTATTTTGGTTGCACTGGCTAATCTGAATCCGAGCTAAGAGCTCGGCTCGTGGTCGTGACTCGTGGTTTCGTTTGCTCTATACTTTTTTTCGTTTTATGTACTTTGTCTCTTGAATGAAAAAAGAGTAGGAGCTGAGAAGAGATTGGGCACGCATCCAAAAAAATTCTTCATGATAAAATTTTTGCAGGATGAATTTAAAGTTGTTTTGCGGACTTTGGAGGAGTCCTAAAAATCCCCATCCGTTCAAGTACTTCGGACATATCTTGTCCTTTTGGAATTGCTACTGGTACTGCTGGTAGTGGTAGTGGGGGCGGCGGTGGTGGTGGTGGAGTCGTCGCCCGAGATTCAATTTCAGTTCGAATCAGAGCTGGAGTGGTGGGAGGAGATAAACCTTCCTCGAGAACTCGGATGAGGTCTTTGGTGGTTTTAAAACAGGAAGTCGAATTTTCCAATTCCATTCCAGGAGAATTTTCACTAATTGCTGGAGGCACCAAAACAGATGAGAATTCGAAAACGTTGGAAGAATCAGGATCCATTGGTGCAGTAGCAGTAGCAGTACTAGAAGCCATAGCGTCAATAGGGTTTGCACGAGATCGAAGAGTTCTGGCTGGAGTGGTGGATGAAGGTGGTTTCTTCTTCAGAACCTTTTTCGGTTGAGCCGGGATTTTCTGTGAAATCGGAAGATTTTTAAACGAGTTACCGCACATGAATACACGTTCAGGTCCTGCATTGACTGGAAATACTAATCAGTTACCTTAATCGGAATGTCATCATTCTTCTTTTCTCCCTCTTTTGTTGTCTTATTCTTCCTCCTTTTTGGTAAGCCAAAACCTCTGTTCCGTTTTCGTTTCGGATTCGGAGCCTTTTTATCATCTGCCGCTGCAGGATTCTCGGGTTCAAGTTCGCGATCGATTGCGACTTGCTGGGCATTTGAAGCTGCAGGATTTTCGGGTTCACGTTTGACATCGACCGCGGCAAGAGAAGATGGGTTTGATACTAACGAATGCGTCGGTGAAGAAGGAGGGGATGGCGAATACGAAACTAGGTTGATTGCTTTTCTGGACTCAGGTACAATTACTCCGGAAGACCCTTGAAAAAAATATGGACCTCTTATTTATCCGACGTTAAAAAACTATTTGAAAAGTTTAAAAGGGAAATATTGTCTTTACCATTCGGAGTGTCTTCATCATTTAACTCAAGACGATTGAGAAGCAATCCAACTGGAAATAGCTCAAGTTTTTGGTCTCCCATCAACCAATTGTTCCACTCGACTACAACCCCTTGTCCCCATCCCGACTTCATGGTAGAGCTTATCTTGACTTTTGTGTCAGGAACTGATTCTCCAGGCTTTTCTTTTCCCGTTGTCCCTTGTTTGGGATCGGGGGCTTTGAAAGTGCCTTTCTTCATGGCTTCCTCCGCCAGTTTTTACTGTGCTTCCGCAACTTTGACAATCTATTATAGGTCGTCACAAAAAAATAAAATAAAAATACTGGTCGATTCCGTTAAATATTAATTTTTCCTGGGGCACATGAATTTCCAATAAAAAATTAATAAATAAATAAAAATTTCAACGTCTCTCGAGAATCTCAAGCCAACCTCGCTAAATGAAACGATTTTGCCCCAGCAAACAATTCTTATGCCCACTACGTTTCGTCCCTTAAATATTTGCATTTATTTTGGTATTTTCCCATATTTATTGATTTGCTTTCAAATTAAGTACGAAGGAATTTGCATAATAACTAAAGGATGAAGCTTTCATGCCATGCGTATTGTTTTGCATATTGAAATGAAGACAAAAGGAAAAGAAAATGAATCGTTTGGTCGATGGACAAAAAAGGATGCCGAGTAGTTTAAAAGTTTTAAAAATACTTAAAACCCACAATTAAATGAAACGTTTTGAGAATCAACATAGTTAGCTAACTGCATACGAGAAATCGTGTTCATACCAGAAATTCATACTTTTTAAATCCTGATCTTTCTTTATAGAAATGTCGAAGTCGAAAGACAACTTTTGCCATTGAAAGAAGAATGTGGGCGAAGGAAGGGTTGACGGGAATTCGAGTACCTTTGCTTTGGATCTTTAAAAGAGACATGGTTTCAATAATTTGGTTTCATCATATTCGCATTGTTTCGTGGACTGACTCGTTTTTACACTTTTGAGGTCAATCAGCGAAACATATTCGTTCATTTCGCATGTATTAAAAAAGACGAAAAATTATCACAAGAAAACAAATAATACGTTTTCGTAGAATTTCAGTGTAATAATTTTAAAAAGTTCGCCAGTTTAACAACTGTGATCATACGATACGAGAAGAGAATGAATGGCTTAATAATAACTAACTTGGAGTTTCAGATTGCCCCAGAATCCCTGTAAGCTACGGTCTGTCACTCTGTCACGTTGTACAAACAACATAGCCTAACCTACTTATCTATAAATTACTCGTTGACTCGTTTTGCCCATTTAAGCTTTTAATTGAAATTAGATTAAACCAAATATGATGGGAAAATCAATTGCACTTTTTAAGATGTGAAATCAATTTAATCATAAAAAATCATTTAAACCACTGGACAGAGCTATCAAATCACATTGCATTACTTGCACAACTACATGCATATAATTAAGTAATTCATTTACATATGAGTAGAGGTAGCACAGCAGCACTTGAACAATTTCAATTAAAAAATTAATCTAATGACAAGCCATAATCATTCTAATTTTTAGTTCTTGAGGGAAATTCAGATCCTTATAGTAATCTTTGAAGGTATGATGAAGTCTTCCAACGCAAAATTTGGAGCAATGAAGTAATCGATTCATGGTGGTCATATTCTTCTGGAGTTGGTGTTTTGTCTTCTCATCAAAATAACGGTCACTATCTTCTTTCAACTTTTCCAGATACTTGCAAGCCTCCTGCAAATAATTAAATTGAAAGTAATCTTAATTTTATATAATCCGAATCTATTTAATTTGTAATAAGACATGAGAAAAATTGTTAGATCTCATTAGAGTTGATATCACGTCATGCCATACCCCTAGAGACGCCTCTAAATCCAGGAAGCAAATTGAAATAAGCTCCACACAAGGCTGGACTTGTCCATATCGATCGATATCTAGGGACTTGCAAGTCAACTCCAGAAGTCCTTCCATAGTCCAAACGAGAATCTCTTGCTGGTCTAGAAGCATACTAGAAGCATTAGGGTAAGTTGATACTGATCTTGGAGCTCCTTCGGATCAAGGAAGAATGACAGAATGAATCCTATTACATAATTCCGGATGTACATGATAACCTCTAGGCGCTTCTCAATTTGCCCCATAAAATTTGATATCTTTCGAAGAATGAAAAGTCGGGTTAAAATGAAGAGAGACTTGAAGCTAAGGTCATCTATCGTTGGAGGGATAATGACATCTTCGTTATTAATTAAGGGTTGGTTCGGGCCGCAATCCCCGAGTCTTCGAAGCCTTCCGTTCGCAGCAAATTCATTCTTCTTCGATAAGAGGTTTTCTGAAGTTGGATTGGCAGTCTCAGCGGTAGTGGCGGTACTGATGATGACTACTCCTTGACCTTTGAGCCAGATGTGAAGCTTCTCCCGGAAGTTGTCAATTAGCCAAAAGGATGCATCCAGGATTTGATCAAAACCTGAGAATAAAATTCAATTAAGTAAAATCTTCTGACGAAACCCCCACCCCTCATCTTTATTTTTATTACCTGATGAGTACTTCAGCATTGCATTTCCCTGACGGGAAATTTGGAAGAATTCTACAGCTTTTTCATTATCCTTCGCCGCACGGAGGAATTCGTAACAGGCGAGTTGCCTCAAGTAGTGGCACTCTTCATCCTCCACACACATCCCATCCGAAATGTGAATCACTGGTCCGTGGTAAATGTTTCTGGTGTCGCTAATCAAAGGAAACCCAACTTCATTAATTAAAGCACTCTTCGTCAAACCTGTCATCAGGTTCAATATTATCCAGAAGATGTAAGTCCAGAGGAAAAACTGCTTCCAAAATATCCAGTTTATTCCATTGGGGGTGAAACCACAAAGTAAAATGAGAAGTAAAAATGTTAGTTTCCTCCTCCAAAATGAGTAAACATATCCTTGAAAATTCATCAGCTTTTCTAATTGTAAGGGACTCTCTCCCTTTGGCCCAACCTAGAGGTTTCAAAAAACATTTGTACGTTAAAATCCGTTTGGCGTTTCGAATTGCCCCGATTTTCCCTAATTTTGTTAATCTTTCCGTTCATAGTTCATTCCATGTAATCTCACCTCCGCCACCGGAAATCGTAGATAGAGTCTTCCAGAGCAAATCATTTCACTGAAATAACCTTGCACGAAAACATAAATCGGCACGAGTATCTGTATCCCATCCCCCACCAAATCCAAAAACATTTGAAAGTCCATCTCTTTGGTGTCATCTTCAGTTGTCACAATCCAATTCATGGGGACGTAGAGAAGACTAATCAGCAAACTCATTCCTGTCTCCATGAAACAAGGACTCCATTTGAGATAGCGCAACTGCCACCACTTCCCCCTGAGGATGTGAATGTCGTATGGAGTGCTTCTCATTTTGTTTGAAAGCCTCCAAGAGACAAAGGCCCATGCGCACATGAGGACCACAGCCACGCCTGGCATGTCCCGCATTTTCTTTTCATCCTCCATTTCGTCTCCAGTTTCCTCCCACCAGCAACCCAGTTTATAGACCAGAGCCTCCAAGGCGGAGTGAGATTTCGGTATGGCCTTAGACGGTCTAAGAAGTCTTGCCATTTCTTCTCGTTTTTGTCGACGTATTTCGTCCTCCGTGGGAGAATATGAACCAAGAAAGAAACGATGATAACTGAGCTTCAAACATTTGACCAGAATGAGAATAAGTAAGGATGAGGTGGCAGCCACCCAAAAGTTTCGCCATGTCTTCAACCGTCCGCACACAATTTTGGGATTGGTGCCGGAGAGGGTTTGGTAACTTGTCCAGTATGAAATTCCACCTGGAGAGCGTTTCCTGTTTTTAGGTTGCGCCAAAAGAGGACTGATGCTTGGATTCCTGAACATTTTAGATGTNGAAAGAAACGATGATAACTGAGCTTCAAACATTTGACCAGAATGAGAATAAGTAAGGATGAGGTGGCAGCCACCCAAAAGTTTCGCCATGTCTTCAACCGCCCGCACACAATTTTGGGGTTGGTGCCGGCGAGGGTTTGGTAACTTGTCCAGTATGAAATTCCACCTGGAGAACGTTTCCTGTTTTTAGGTTGCGCCAAAAGAGGACTGATGCTTGGATTCCTGAACATTTTAGATGTAAATCAAAACTATCTTTTTTGATGGACGAAATCATTAGGAACAAAAATGAAAGTTGCATTTTTTAGGGACTACTTAAATTCTCGATGACTACAACGACAATAATGAATTCGAATAATTCGATTACAGTCAACTTTCTTCCCGCTTTCATCAGAAACCAAGTCAATCCTCCCTCTGTCAAATAACTTTTCATTCGTAAAAAAAGTAAATACATATGAACAAACTTATAAAACATTCACCAACTTAAATGTACTTATGTGAACGAGAAATAAAGAACGAGTTATGTCCGTGGAATTATTGAAATTGAAATTAATTTCGATCTGAACTATTCCTAGACAGGAATTCTTAAAAGAATCATAATATCCCTTATAAACTAGATATAAATCTGGTTTTACACGATTCAACTTTATGAGCAGAATTTCATGATGCCTGAAACTACCATTTATAAATTTCATATTAAAATTAAAACTATAAAACATAACAGGAGAAAGTTAGAAAGACAAGCTATTAACGTTATTTAAAATCGTATTATTAATAATTTTATATTAAAACTACAAGAAACATCATAGACTATATAGACCAGATATACACTTCAATATTATAATGACAGGCAAAATTACGTTATGTTCACAATTTACAAAAACCAAAGTCACTTTCCAGAACGGGAGCGTGTGTTGTAGTGATGATTTGGAGCCGGTTTCGGTTCTGGTTTTGCTTTAGCCATTAGTAGCCTTCTTAGCAGGTTCACGCTTGGAAGCAGTTTTCGGACGTCCTTTCTTGGGGGCAGCTTCTTCTGCTCGCCCTTGCTTGGGGGCAGTTCCTGAAGGTCCTTGCTGGGGGGCAGTTCCCGAAGATCCTTGCTCGGGGACAGTTCCAGAAGGTCCTTGCTGGGGGACAGTTTCAGAAGGTCCTTGCTTTGGGGCAGGTTCAACAGCTTTTCGCCTAGGTGGAGCTTCCACCGACTTTCGCTTGGATGAAGATCTCCTACCCTTTCGATAAGGGGCAACCATTAATGCAGTCTCAGATTGTTTGTCCAGCACAGCCTTGATCTTCATTCGGAAGTTTTTCCTATATTCTTCAACTTTCTTAGCTTCTTCATCCCTTTCCCGTTTTTGGCGCGCAAACCTTTCCTGCATCTTTCTGAAGCGATCTGCTAAGGGTGGATGAGTAACCCAGAAATCCGATGGTTGTTTCCCAGCTGCAAACTCCGCATTCAATTGCTTTTCGATTGATTCCATTATAGCTTCTTCCAACAAATTGGGATGTGTCCTGAGGAGACTTGATCTAGCTTCAACGAGACCATCAAAAACTTGCATTTCCTCCTGCAAAAAATAAAAGAAAATAATTTACTAATCTTCAATATCGTACCGGAATTAATTCCCATCTTTAATTACACCTCCACATACCACAAAAAATATAAATATAATAACTACTACATACCATTATTAATTATAATACTCCAAATCAAATCAATTCAATTCAGGCCACCCTTCGTCTCGTCAATCGATAAATGATCTCCTCTTCTAAAACAGTCACAATAACTGATCCCCAGAATTGGTACTATTGGAATTCAACTTTCTTTTAACAATTAACAAAATCAGCAACTACAACAATATTTTGCAGTCTGAAGTCACTTTTTAGGCACTCGCTCAACTGATAAATCTAAGTTCTAGTCAATCTATTGCCGCCAATGCGTAGTGGTCACGTCCAAAAAAGATATCCAAATTCCAAGTCCACAAATTCCATTCGATCGTTCATGCTTTCAGCAGCAGATACACTCTATGCTTCAATATTATCTCATGCAAATGATCCGAGATGCAAATGAAAAATCCCGCGACGTCGTCAAGTCGTATTCGCAGAGAAGAGGACTATTCAATGCTTATGAAAGGGGATAAGAACTTTTCTTCAAATCCTAAATCAACTCTTTCAATCTAGCTCCAGCAATGAATTAGGAATTCGGTGATGACCAGATCTTAATTAGTTTAAGTGTAAACATTTTACAAATAAATTACCATCTGATTGGTGTACGTAATTAATGAGCGCACCACCATTCTTTCCTTTTAGAAGTATGCATTTACATTTACATGCACACTTTGCCTGATGCTGCAGCAAAAAAAGGCGAGCTCGAGTCGAACGAGTTTCATTCCAATTTAGTCGAGCGAGTGAAATTAGTATCTGTTTCTTCAATTTAAGTAGCTGCGTTGTGGATTATTGGGCTCGGAATCAAAGTGTGAGATTTGGTTCCGAGATATTTACGAATTCTTCAAATTAATTTATACGACAGTTATAATTGGAAGTCATTAAAAGGTAAGATGTAATTGATTTGTTGGTATTTATTTTTTGTTTAAAAATCTTTTAAATTGTGTTTGACTTTGACTTTGACTCATTGTGTTTGTTGTGGACTGATTGTAAATTGGAAAGGATTAATCGTAATATTTTAATTGTCATTTGAAGTAATTTGCTGCGAAGAATGAGTGAAATGCCGGGGAACCCGACCAGTCCACCAGCAGGCATGGGTAGTTGGAATCACATGCCAGGCCCAGTCGGCCTTGGTCCCCCGCTTTATTTGAATCCTTCACGTCCGCCGGGTCCGGAATATTTCAACCGTTCACCAGGCCCACACAATTGGATCCGTCCACCTAGTCTGGATTATTGGAACCGTTCACCCGGATCAGATGATTGGATCCGTCCACCAGGTCCTGATAATTTGAGCCGTTCACCAGATCCAGATAATTGGGTCCGTCCACAAGGTCCAGACAATTGGAATCGTCCACCAGGTCCGGACAATTGGATCCGTCAACCAGGCCCAGACAATTGGAGCCGTCAACCAGGTCCGGATAATTGGAACTTTAGGTCAAATCCACCTGCAGCTGGCGAGGTTTGGAATCCCGAGTCAAACGCACCTCCGCGTGGAGACTTCTGGAACCCATCATTGTATGCTTGGCCCCAAGCTGCAAGAGCTTGGAACCAAGTCCCAGTCCCACCATATTATTGGCATCCACAAGCTTGGAATCCACCCCCAATGCCAGTCTATCCAGGACCATGGAGGGGAGGGGGAATACCTATACCCATGGCAGTTGGGGGCAACATTGTGACCAGGCAAATTATGCCAATTGGTACAGGAACTTTAAGGACCTTACAATTAGATCCGTCAGTAAGCCAAGATGGAATCAGTCTTAATTTGGATGTTAATAATGGAAATTTTAAATTCATCTTGCCAAGAACTTCAAGTCCGGCTGTCACCACAGACGAAGTGCTTACAGTGTCTGGTAAGTGTTACAATTTAATTCATTATTTGAATTTTGAACGCATAACTTTTATTTGCATGTTTTCAAAATCACAGACTTCTTATCTTATAACATTTCATTTCACAGACGAAGAAGATGAAAATGACAAGTCTAAGTCCCTGCAACTAAAGCCCGCCCCACCCAGCATCAACAGCCTTAGTGATGGAGATATTAATGAAATTGCTTCGGTTTGCTCAGATAGTAGTTCTCTACAAAGTGGATCTTCTGCTTCCCCTTGGGATCAGGAACAGATTGAAGAAGGGACTGAGTCAGAGTCTGAGTCCGAGACGAATTGTACGAGTTGGAACTGTGAGCTTCGGAAAGGACACGAGAAGTCAGAACGTTGGTCACAACCGGAATTATTGCCCTGGTTTTCCAACACTGAANTTTTCAAAATCACAGACTTCTTATCTTATAACATTTCATTTCACAGACGAAGAAGATGAAAATGACAAGTCTAAGTCCCTACAACTAAAGCCCGCCCCACCCAGCATCAACAGCCTTAGTGATGGAGATATTAATGAAATTGCTTCGGTTTGCTCAGATAATAGTTCTCTACAAAGTGGATCTTGTGCTTCCCCTTGGGATCAAGAACAGATTGAAGAAGAGACTGAGTCAGAGTCTGAGTCCGAGACGAATTGTACGAGTTGGAACTGTGAGCTTCGGAAAGGAGACGAGAAGGCAGAATGTTGGTTACAACCGGAATTATTGCCCTGGTTTTCCAACACTGAATTTGAAGTCGAAGTATATCACGTTTGCGAGAGCGAGGAAGAAGAGACTGTGAGCGCCTCTCAGGACGATGAGGCTATTGAGGATGATAAAGACATTCAAGCTGGCCTACTTTCCCCAGTCCCTCCAGTAATTGAAGAATTTGACTCGTCGTATTTGTATGCTGCTAAAGTTCCTGAAGAACCAGTTTGCAATATCCCCGTAATGGAAGGAGAATGCATAATGGATATTGATGATGATCAAAATACCAAGCTGGCAGCCAGTCNAAGTCAGAACGTTGGTCACAACCGGAATTATTGCCCTGGTTTTCCAACACTGAATTTGAAGTCGAAGTATATCACGTTTGCGAGAGCGAGGAAGAAGAGACTGTGAGCGCCTCTCAGGACGATGAGGCTATTGAGGATGATAAAGACATTCAAGCTGGCCTACTTTCCCCAGTCCCTCCAGTAATTGAAGAATTTGACTCGTCGTATTTGTATGCTGCTAAAGTTCCTGAAGAACCAGTTTGCAATATCCCCGTAATGGAAGGAGAATGCAGTAATGGATATTGATGATGATCAAGATACCAAGCTGGCAGCCAGTCCAAATCAAATCCAGGTTCCTCTGGGAAATGAAGAATCTAAACCATCCTCTGAAGCCGCTAACATTCCTGAAAAAACAGTCTGCACTCCTCCCCCGGTGATAGAGGAATTCAAAGATGATGACCATAATACCAAGGTCGAAGCCAGTCCTAGCCAAATTCAAGTTTGTGTAGTTCCTCCAGTCAATGAAGAATTTGACTCATCCTGTTCTGATTCGGCTAGAATTACTGAAGAACAAGGTTGCATTATTCCTTCCGTGAAAGGAGAATTTATGGATGATGACCAAACTACAGAGAGTATCAAGCTGACAGCCATTCCAAGTCAAATTCAAGTTGAACAACCTCGTCCAGTCACTGAACAAATTGCCTCATCCACTACAGGTACCGTCAAAATTCCTGAAGAACCAGTCTCCACTCTTCGTCGGGTGAAATTCGAATTTAAGGATGATGACGGAAATATCAATTTAGCAACTGGTTCAAGTCAAATTCAGGTTGACCAACCTTCTTCGGTTGAAGCAAATGACTCATCCTCTTCTGATACCTCTACAATTCCCGAGGAATCTGTGTGCACCCTTCTCCCTGTGAAAGGGGAATTCATGGATGATGACCAAAGTACCAAGGGGCAAGCCAACCTAAGTTCAGCTCCTGGCTATTCCAAAGCAACAGAAGTGCGTGTGGGAATTCGATGCGAAATCAATAAGGCTCTGGAGACTAATAAAAGGGAATTTCAAACGACCGAGAACGAAGCAGTACATCAAAGTAATTTGAAGCCAGAACTGAAAAGTGATGATTATGAAGCTGCGAAACCTGGAAGCTCTGAGGAGACGTCAGTGACCTTGAAAGGATCATCAAAAATTTCATTAGTGGAATTACAAAAGAGAATGGAAACGTTGAAATTGAGTGCCGAATTTAAAAATCGTCTTTATCGCGCGTACTTTAATTTGGGTAAATTGCCAAGCACAAAGAAAATTAGATGTTTGGTAAGTCCTGATATTAAATTCTAACTTCTCATTTTGTTTTGCTTTTATCAAGAGATGAAATTATTTGGATCATTATAACATTCATAACGTAAATTTTAATATTTGTTTGCAGGTCATCGGTACTGAAGCTGCCTGTAACCTCACCATCAAAGGTATCATGAAGTATGCGAACGTCTTTGGAATAAATCAATTCAAGCAGATGAAGCCGGACGAACTGGATACTTACTACGATAAAGAGGAAGACTTCAGAGCGAAAATCAGGGAGGAAAGTATAATGTACTTTGTTTACATGAGGGATTGTGACGAAGGATTGGACTTGAGGAAATCTGATTTTCTCCGGCACCTTAAAATGCTCAGCCGTTTGAATGTCGTTAGAAATGTGGATATCATGCTTTGGCGGGTAAGGAAAAAGGAAGGGTCTAAAAATTGATTTGGTTTTAGTTTTGGGATTCAATTTTCATTTGAGAGTTATAATGATTTTTATTTGGTCTTCATTTCAGAGGAGTACCAACAACAACAGGAACTACCCGTCCGCAGAGGGTTTGGATCAAATCTTGGTTCACACTGGATTGTCATACCAGACGTTTTATCACGACGTAAGCGATTTTACGAAAAGTTGTTTGCATTTAGCATTTTCCTTGATTCTAACATTTAATTTATTTTTCAGCAAGTTGAGTATCGTGAGCATTTGTTAAGCTTCCTCGCGTACAGAATGCAGAAAGTGGCGCAGATAGACTTTGGGATTTTAAAGAAGAAAATGACCGAAGTAGAAGAGCAGAATGGCAATCCACCAAAAAAGCGCGCATGTTGTGACCCCGGTGTACAAAACAAATAAGTACAAACAACAATTTAAATGTATTTTAAACTATGATCATATTGATAATCAGTATCAGTCGCTGGTGTTTCAGGTTTAATTTGTAAACTTATGTTTTATTAACTACTTTTGTTTCGGTTCCTTTTTATATCTAATGTTTAGAATTTCCAGCTAGAAAAATTTATTGTTCGTCATTTAAAATGTAATTAATCATTGCTTCATTATTGTGGGCCATTTTATTGTTTTGATGTGAGTGGGGTATCTACATTAATCAGTACATACATTTTTATACGTATCAAATAAAACGTCTCTTTTGTTAATAAAATAAAATATAGCAAAACCTGAGTCGGAGTCCCTAATAATCAGTTCATTTATTAACATAGTACAATAATTAATGTGCATTTTTGGGGGAAATCAGAGCGGCCATCAAATTCTATTTTAGAAATAATGATATGAGTTATATTATGAATTATCACCACCATGCCATTACACTTTTTTTTTCTCTGCTTCCTTGAAAGTCTTTTTTACGAAATGATCAAAGAAGGAGAAGGATTACGAAAGAAAATGTGCTGAATTGCTGAAGAAGAATGTTAAAAAAATTCCATTTTTGTTAAAATCCGCTCGATGGTGCCACTTATCATACTCGACTCTACTACTACTACGCTTTATGCTATCACCATACCATGCTACTTTTCATGTCTCAACACAAGAAGGTGCACAGGACACAGGATGTCATGTCACACCACACAGACGCTAGACGATTGGCCAAGCCACCGCACGCAAACGCAAGCTCAGCTCCTGTGTGTGTGCTGTATATACAATATTGTATACAATATACAAGCAAGGAGCAAGGCAGACTTTTTATGAGTTTTGGACAGTGCACTCCAGTGCAGTGCAGTGCAGTGGACAGATAAGATAGTATGGCTATGCTATGGTCTGTACTGTACTGTATAGCTAAAGCTTATTACGTAGCTGGACGTAGCTAAGCGAGTATTGAGATTGACGTGACCGTCTGTCCGATCGATCTCTCGAACGAGGTCACCGATTGACCTCATATTGACGTCAACACCTATTGTTTTTTCAGAATTTTAGGTCAACTATAAACGGCAGGGTCAACGGTTGAATTTTTTTCAAATGACAACATATGACTTATGATAGCCTACTCGAAAGCCCTTGAAAAACTAAGCCAGACTGTGTATTTGAAATTCGAATTTTTTTAACGGTCAACGGCAAAAACCGTTGAAGATTTTTTTTAATGGAACATATACATTATTGTGATGGCTCATTCGAAAGCCCTTTAATAACTGAATCAGATTGTTACATTAAAATTCTGAAATTTTATAACTGTTAACGGCAATCGACGATTAAAACAATTTGCATGCATGCTGTTGTGATATTCATATGAAGTATGCAATTTACGGGACATGATGGACAACAGTATCAAGAAGACATTATAACAGGATTAAAAAGACAGCATTTAAACCCTTTACTCAGCTACGTCCTTATCGCTGTTTTAACTGCACTAGTTCGATATTCTCCTGAGGAGAATCTCCTCCACTGCAAAGCGAATACTGCGATATGCAAGAAGATACAAGTAGGGTTAAAGGGCATGCGTAATGTATATATGTACACAATACATAAGCAGTATTGTTGGATTCTAGAAACTTCGTTCTCTGGTTTAGTTGTTAGGTCATTCATTGTGCTAGTCGTCGAGCAGCAACCAAGCTGTAGCCCAAATGAACGTGCGAGAAGAAATGGTGAACTGCATACATTTTAAATGTACTGTGCATGGGGATTGTCGGCTAATAGCCAAATAAGGCTGAAGAAAAATCGGCGGAACGCTCGTTTCATATCTGATTCAGTAGGATAATCCCTGTATCTTTTATGTACATCGCATGACAACCAACGCCGAACTTTGAGCGAACTACGCAGTTTCTAGTTTGTTCTTGTCCTATCAGATCTCTGTCTATCACTCGGTTCATTTTTGCTCTGAGACGTAATACGACTAACAGCATTAGGTCGCCATTTTCTCAATAATCTCAATCTTTTAATGATTGGGGTTTAGTTTGAAAGAGAGTTTAGTCAGAAGTGCGTGTGGGAATTCGATGCGAAATCAATAAGGCTCTAAAATGGATTTTCAAACGACTGAAACTGAAACAGCACCTCAAGCTCCACGTACTTTGAAGCCGGAACTGAGTGATGAAACTGCCAAACCTGGGAGTTCTAAGGTGACGTCAATGGACTTGAAAGGATTATCAAAAATTCCATTGAGCGAATTACAGAGGAGAATGGGAACGCTGAAGTTGAGTGCCAATTTCAAAAATTCTATTTATCGTTCTTATTTTAATTTGGATCAATTGCCAAGTACAAAGAAAATAAGATGTTTGGTAAGTCTTCATATGAAATTCTCCCAATGTTTTCTTCTTATCGAGACGTGAAATTACTATGATCATAACATTTGTAATGTTAATTTTTGTTTGAAGGTCATCGGCAGTGATGCCGCCTGTAACCTCACTATCAGTGGTATCATAGATAATGCAAAGGTCTTTGAAATAAATCAGTTCAAGCAGATGAAGCCGGCAGAACTCACCACTTACTACGATAAAGAAGAAGACTTCAGAGCGAAAATCAGGGAGGAAAGTATAATGTACTTTGTTTACATGAAGGATTGTGACGAAGGGTTGGACTTGAGGAAACATGATTTTCTGCGGCACCTTAAAATGCTGAGCCGTTTGAATGTCGTTAGAAATGTGGATGTCATGCTTTGGCGGGTAAGTAAAAAAGAAACGTATAAATTGATGATTAGGTTCAGTTATTCAGTTTACATTACATTTGAAATTTATAAATGTTATAAATGTTTTCATTTGTCTTCATTTCAGGATAGTAAAATCAACGACAGGAACTACCCAACCTTAGAGGCTATGGATCAGATCATGATTCACACTGGATTGCCATTGCAGACGTTTTATCATGACGTAAGCGTTTTACCTTCTAAGTCCTTTTTTGCATTGGTGTTCTACCTAAATGTAACTTTTAATTTTTTCAGCAAGAAGATTATCGTAAACATTCGTTGAGCTTTCTCGCCCATCGAATGCGGAAAGTAGCTCAGATAGACTTTCAGATTTTGCAGAAAAAAATGGCGGAAGTGGAACGGAAGGATGGCAGTTCACAAAATAAACGTGCACGTTGCGATCCCGCTGGTGCAGAGAAGAAATGAGTACGAACAATAATAAAAGGCAGTTAATTTTAAGTTAGGATCAATTTAATATCAGTCATTGGTGTTTCAGGTTTAATTATAGACTTATGTTTTAAATAGTTGTTTCTGTTTTTTCTTTCTTCTCTTTTTTAATGACTGTGGAATATCTACGGTTAAAATTATTATTCTACATATAAAATGCAATTAATTATTAACAATTAATTGTTTCATGATTTTAATGGTTATGATAAGTGGGTTATCTACTGTTATAAATTTGATTGTACGTGCGTGATTCAATGTTTTGTTAATAAAATAAAAGAAGACAAAACCTGAGTTCCTAATCTGTTCACTGCATCACTAATGCATAAAATGTGTAATTAAACTATACATTATGTTTTTATACCTAATGCTTAGAATTTCTAGCTAGGAAAAATTATTGTTCTTCATATAAAGTGTAATTAATCATTGCTTCATTATTATGGGCCATTTTATTGTTTTGATGTGAGTGGGTTATCTACATTTATACATTTTTTATACGTATCAAATACGTAATATATCTTTTGTTAATAAAATATAGCAAAACCTGAGTCGGAGTCTCTAATAATCAGTTCATTTATTAACATTGTACAATAATTAATGTGCATTCAAATCAAATTCTATTTTAGAAAATTTTTACTCACTTGAGGGATAACAACAATACGTAAAAGCTAAACGAAATAAATTCAAAGGAACGTTATATGATCTGATTTTTATTTAATTACAAGCTGTACAAAAAACGCATGACATAATATAAAGATGATTATAACTACATGTCCGTCCTTTAATGCTTAAGCGTGTTGTTTAAATCTAAAACTATTTTTTAAAAGTACATCGGAAATGGACATTTTAAGAAGAGCTGATAGGTGATCAAACTTAAAACTGACATATATTTTACACGTTACCTGATATTGTTATAAATTTATACAAGACCATGATAGAGACTATTTATATTTATTTGCTGAAGTATTTCGTTTTAATTTACGCACAACACAAGACTACAATAATGCTACCAATTCCGGTTTTGCTGGTGGAGGATTAAATTTCCCTGAATGAATTTTTCTTTTCCTTTTTGCTGCCGTTCACTCCAGGAGTCGTCGTATTTAACAACTTCTTTCCTTTATTAAACATGACTGATCATTTCGCAAGCGTGAACGTTTAAGCCCAATGTAATAACTTGC
>JAHZMX010002925.1:0-20781 GCA_027743895.1 Seira musarum
CAGAGGATACTATGTAAGTATGCAGTAGTATACCTACATGTCCGGAAACATGGTGCTTGGTGAAATTCATTTTGAATGAGAACTGACAACACCGTAGCGTAACAGTAAGATCCCTTGTGCGACTTCATCCTCTTTCCTTCCCTCTTCTCCTTGTTGTCTGAAAAGATAAACAAAGTAATAAAGTGCGAATGTATGTCATCACGATATCCTGCAACAAATTTTGTTTGCTCGGAAAACCCAAAATAAATGTAAATAAGTGCTTTCCCTTCATACAGAATAGTACAGCATGTCATGAGAATTCGAGAAATTTTCTAAATAGCTGTACATTTGGTATTAACCTCATTTTCTAATGGGGTAATACATAAATGAAAGTGAAATTGAAATCATAGAAGTAGTAATAGTGGCGGCCTTCCATTAGCCCTATCTTATGATCAGGCGCTACATAAAATCCACATAGAGCAAAGCAATTAACATTTTACTACGCAATTTTTCGCATTGCTCGCAGCTTAAATATTGCACCATTCTACTACTTTACCGCCATTTTAAAAAGGGAAACAATAAGTTTTGTTTTTGGCTCTGTGAAAATTCTCATTATCATTCCATTCCTATCGTGAAGTCCATAAATTTTGCAAGCTAGAAGAGATCTTGTTCCGTTCGAGTCCTTTTGTCTTTTCTGTTTTGACTACACGCGCTTGAAATTTTAGCCAACTTAATTTTCACTAATTACTTTGTTAAATGGCTAGAATGGAGGATGGAAAGTATATTTCTTTCTTTTATGTAGCTGGCGACATTTGCAGAAAGAAAAATGAATTTGACGATGTAAAAATCCCTCATTTGTTCCAGCGAGTGGAAACCCTTTGTGCATATTACGGTTATTCTGTGCCTGTTTTTTCTGAAAATTATCAAGTCGCAGCCCGTTTGCAGTAAAATGATTGTGTGGCGTAAGTGCAACTTGTACTAAATGCATTTTATGATCTACTGGAAACGCCGACCTTTATACAGCTTCGGTGTCCTTATGTTATAAAAAAACATTTTCAGCCGAAACATTTTTTCTTTGTTTGTTTTGCTCGTTTGTAATAAAGTCGAAGACCAAACGGCTCATTATTTTTTTTAAATTTCAATAAATGTCAACAAATGAAAACAATTCCAGGAAATGTATATCTCGAATTGCCGTTACACAAGCAGAACACAAACAAAAGTAATCAGAACAAGAAATTTGAATGACTTCGTTTAGTACTTTAAGTTAGATACATTTCCCAGTGAAATTTGATCCTTTTGAAAATGTCATGATTTCATATATCATCTCAAAAGATCCCCCATCCTTAACAAGTTTTTCTTGAGTGAACTTTCTCTTTGAAACGATTTGAAAAGCATATGTGTCTCAATGGTATGGAAATGGAAAAAATTGCACAATGAAAGTTCTTTCTTTGATTCTGACTCTGACTTCATCCATTTGAGAGAGTATTTCATGTTACCTCCACTTCCACTCCACTAAGCTTGAAGATGTATCTACACTTTTGCTGTTTATCAAAAAGAAGCCGAAGCAGGAGTAGTGCGCACAAAAAGAGTTGTAGTATATTTACGTATCGCATCGTACCACTAGAATCTTTTCATTGAATCACATTAAGAAAATGGAAATAGCTTGTAGATTGTCACAGGTAAGGAAAGTTATGCTGGCTTGGCTCTGCATGAGACTCTTGAATAAGGAATGAGTATTACCTGAGGTATGAAGATATGAAGAACAACCGAAATGCTAAGATGCACGTTTCACCTAAACTAAGAGGGTTTAGCCTTGAACCAAAAAATCATGTACTCTCCACATTACATCATAGGTCAGCATTTGAGAAAGCAAAAGCAAAAACAAGGTTAAAATGATGAAGAAAATGGCTTCAGGTCCCACTGGAACAAGACTATTGTTTCCATTTTCTGTGGGAGAGAGGTAGGGCAAGCATTTCTCTATTTAATCACCACACCCCAATAAAGAAGAAAACTTTGTTTTGGAGAAACATGCCACCGCAAATGTTTAATTTCAAATTTAATTTCGGTCTTAATTCTTTATTAACTTCGGACCATTTTCTAATTTCCTGTGATGTGGTGTTTGATAACAGGGCTTTGTGCATGTTTCACTTTTTTATTCAATTTAGAAGAGAAATTATGTTTGTGAGTTTTTGAAGCGGTACTAAAGAAATAAACACATTTGAACAAATTACCTTTGTCCTTGACAGGAGCTATTTGAAATTTCACCTTGCTCCATGTATTGCCATTTTGCACGTTCGTCATCATAAGTAAAATACTATGGAAATGGCATTGTGAGTCGTGAGGAGGGAACTTGGAGGAACACAGGTGGAAAATTGGCTGCACACACCACTTGTCCGAGAAACAGGGCGCATAAAATAAACTCATCAAAATTTCAATAGTTGAACAGCTCTCCAATCGCAATATAAAACAGAACAATGGAACACTCCATGCATGAGCCCGTCCACAATCCCCAACGCCATGTCTCTTAAACTACCTACTTGGTCTCAAACATTGTGAACAATATTTTGTTCGAATTATACAAAACATGAAATTAGGCAGCTATAACACGTATGTCATTTCATTAATAATTCGTGAAACAGGAAACTTTCTGCCTATTTGATGGGTACTTTTGTAAATAATAAATTAAACTATGCAAACTCTAAAGTTACATAAATTCAAATTAAATTAGAAATGTTTTTGTCCAAAACAGGTCGTTTCTTTTTTTTGCTCTGGGGGAAAACTAAGAATACAAAATTATGCCTTTGGCGGAACTTATAGAGTCAACAATAATCTTCAGGAAATCAATCAATTCAGTATAAATAGGAAGGAGATTACAAAATGTCGGAAGATATTCATTCTTGTGTAGGTTAGTGAAGTAGGCAACTGCCTTTGTGTGCTCATTTAATCTTGCCAAGTCCAATATTGGCACAAATTGCAATAAAGAACAAAGGACCCTTTGTTTTTATGTTTTCCCTCATTTTTGTAACGAAAAAACTGTTTTCCCTCCGTAGTAACTTTATATCGTTCATCATCATCATTTACCCAGAAGCTGCTTGCTCAACTAAAAATCAAAGAATTTCCAAGTGACATGCAGTGTGGCAGTTTTGGCTGAAGTTAAAACAACGCTATGCTCGTGTTATACTAGCGCTGCGCCGCTGATTGGTAATGGAAACCCTCTCTGAAGTAGTTTTCAATGTTGTATTTCATAATCCATCATCTTCCTACCACTTTGAAGAAAATAGATAGTTTTCGGGAAAAATGAGATGAGTGGAGTAGAGTGAAAGCAGTATATCAAATGATTTGGAATAATTTTGAGAATCCTTTGATCAACGAAATAATGAGCTTTTCACAGCTGGGTAGATATTGCGCTTTATTCCCAAAAAACTTCATATTCAAGATTGGCATTGGTACAGGCACTTTATTGCGCTATTCCCATTTGAAGTGTTGCACAATCAGAAAGGGAAAGAATGAAAAGATTGACTTGAAAAAAATGTACTTGCCCCATTTTCTTGCACTTAAAAACGCAGTTTCGTTCTGCATAATAGTAAAAGTGTTCTTGAAGGTAGTGGAAAATTTGTTGGGTACGTGTACTTGTTTGTATGCACACAAAAACTCAGAAAATTCCAAGCAAAATAAATCACCAATTTAGCTAGTCAACATGAGTAAAACCTAGTTGTTTTGGCATTTTTAAATGCATCATGTGTTGACTGACATAAATTGACAGCTTAAGCTTAACAAAGTATTTTACGTAGTAGAAAAGCATGTTTGAAAATAATGAGCACCGCTTACTTATGCATAATGCAGTACCGTCATGGAAGATATTCCTTTTAAGCATTCCGTATTTTTTTTTTTGCCAAAATGTTCGTCATCTGTAGATCATACTTATCACATGCCAATTACTCTAATTCCGTCTTGTCATTAAATAGTTCCACCACAAAAGAATGACAGGTTGGCCCGACTGTAGTTTGAAGTTGTTTTGTCGGCAAATTAAATGAAGCCATATTCATGGCGCTTTATATTTTTTTATAAAAGCAGAAGGGTCATCGTACGAAGAATAATTAACAGTTTAAGCTTGTTTGCCTGGAAAAGATCAGTCTCTGGTATCACATATGGTCACATTTTGCACTAGTGCTTCTAGCTGCCAATACTACTATTAACTTTCTTTTTTGCGGAAGGCCAATTAATTTTTATGTGGTAACTATAAAAATTTCTATGTTGTAGCGATACTGAGGTTGTTACTTCTGGGAAATTGATTGTCAAAACCAGTCTGTTTTTGTTTATGACATGACATCAACATCGAAAGTTTATATTTAGACGAGAGAGAGTCTATTCAAGTTTTAGTTTCAAAAATAATTTGAAGACTTCGACAAATTGCGAAACTGATCGTGAATACCTGATTTCGGCAAAGTTTTGCTGTAAGTAAATTGCGTTTTTCAAACCTGATAGAACCTGAATGTTTGACCTTTTCTTATTGACGTGCATATGGCTGTTGATATTTATTCTTTTCCACTGAAAATATTTTTGTTTTGATGACAAAATCTGACTTTTGCGACACTTTTACCTGGTTTTTTAAAAATGTATTGTGCTGCGCGGCAAGCTTTTAAGTCCTACGCGGATTAAGCCGTTCATGCAAAGAATTTTGATATCAATGACGTAAAGGCATCATAAGTCATGGCTATGACATAACTTTCACACGAAAAATAGATATTTTTATTTTCGTGAAGCTAATGAGATATGTGATACATTGACTATGCATATGTATGTTTCGCATTTCACAAATCATTATTATGAATCGATTACAAATACAAAACAATGATTTTTTTAACCTGAAGACTAACTACTACCCACGCTTGAGCTAGGAGCACATCAGAAAAATTTATTCACTCAAATTTTGTTGTTGTTCATTCACAAGACAAGCCTACACAAAATGAGCTATGAAAGGATATCGAACTTTTCAAGTGCTGTTTTGAGTTAATTAGAGAAACTCTTTTACTTCCCCTCGCCAAAGTTTCATTCTTGTTTTATATTTTTCCTTCATTAGATTAAACAAACAGCGGGGAGTTTGGCTTGAGAAGGGGAGAAAGCTTCGAGGAAAATTAGGATGTAAATAATGTAAATCTATTTATTGTGATCTCTCCTCTTCATATTATTGTCCTTCCCAACTCAACCATTGCTACACTAACCTACTTTTCTATCCTGAAGCGTTTTCAAGGAATTCGAGAACTCATTTCAAGAATATTATTAAAAGAACTTTATTCCTTGAAATCCAATCTTGAATCTAACCTTATCATCATTGTGGACTTATACTGCTAGCTTTTTCTGTCGCCCATTTCAATGGAATATATTTTATTTTCTGCCATTTTCTCTAGGACAAAAGATTACAATAGAAAAGAAGAGATTTTCGCATGTTAATTCTGGTAAATACCAGTAAGCTAAGTAGAAAGAAACTAGGACCTTCTTCTTGCTGCCTTATTGGGCATAATGGATTCAGAAAAAGGAAAACAGTAGCCATTTACATTTCTCTCTATTTCCTTCAGAAACGGCCACATAGTCACTTGTGCTTTTCCGGTCCAAAAGTTTTTATTGCCTTTTTCGGATTCCTCTTTTGTCGTCTCTTCTTTGGGGACATGTGAACTAGTGAGGGACATGGACAGACCTTGTCTTCCAACCCTTCCTCTCTTTCTTACGCAAATTCATAGAAATATGCATAAAGAAAGCACATTTATCTGCTGAATGAATTTCTGGAAGGAAAGCGTGTAGAGGTGAACGGAAAATCTGGTTTTTATTCTTCTCATACGAAAAGTCTTACATTTCCCCTTACACGCGTTATCTGTTTACCATTATCTCCAATAGGGATACGATCCTGACTACTAAAGTCCATTCCTCACAGATAATTTCTTGGCAATGCGTGAGTAACGTCAAAGATAACACAGGGCGGAAGTAACGTCCAACTCGAGATAAATAAGGATATTTGTATCGTATCGTGTCTGAATGTATGTGGGTTCATTCGTATCTCACACAGGAAATCTTTGCGCACTAGACCAGATTGAGGAAGAAACTGGCGCCACATTTTCTGAAGGGAAGTGTAGGGAAAATTGGTCGTAATTTTTTATGCTCACGCAGTCCCATTCATTCAGAGAACGAGAGGAAAAGTTCTAGTGAAAACGCATTGGAGCACGAGTTTGGCCCTACGCAAAAAAATGCGTAATGCGTACAGATATGGGCACAATGACACCGACACTGCGTATTTTGGCAAAGAAGTCTTTCTACTTTTCTGACTGTCCTTTTTTTACAATCCTTCAGTTTTCCCAGTACTCCAGTGGTATTTTTTCACTCGCTTATTTGAGAAAAAAATATTGCTAACTTATTCAAGTATCTTTGTTCCTTGAAAGGAAGGGATTTTTCTGGCAAAGCCTAACGCTTCCCCTAGATCTTGTGACATTTCCCATAATCGTACTGTATATCATACATTTATGTCTTGGCAATGGCAATAGGTCGTCCCGCTCGCTTCTTTCCCCATTCGCTTGTTACATCATCTTTTCAGTTCCCATCCGAGAAAGAAAATAAAGAGATGATAAATAGGCCCGCGCTGGAGTAACAAAGTGAGTGAATATGAATACACTGGTCGCTCACATAATAAAATATACAAGTAAAACGTATCATACACTTGCAAAAAAAATCTCATTTTTTACTTTGTAAACAGAATAAAGGGGACTTTGTGCTCATGTTATCAGATTCCTTTGGCTTTGAGTTTTGAAACGGAAAAAATAAATAGGATTTTCTGATTCTAGATTTCAAAGACTAAGATATACACGTCATGTGGGAAATAAACCGCGAATCATGATGCGGAGTTAGGTCTTCTAGGATTTTTGCTCCTTTTGATTTCCAATCTGAAATAAGTACTACGTCGCATGCATCCCGCCGGAAAACGTCAGGTCAGTACGGACCACGGTCCATGAAGAATAATATCGGTGCTTTTTTTTTGTTAAAAAATGTAAATATGAACAAGGGAAAGTTAACTCAGCTCCAAAGGGGCACTATGTATGGTGGACCATGAAAAGTTAAACATAGGAAAGAGGTTTATTGCCGAGGCTGTGATATTGCTCCGGGGTTCTATTAAAGCAGATTCTTTAAGGAACAGTAAAAAAATTCTTATCTCGGTTCAGGAAAAAATAAAAGGAGTCATGTGCCATGCCATGACCATGCTATGCAATACAAGGGTTAGTGATGGCATCGGCACTGCTTGCCTTATTGCGCCCAGCCTGAAAAAGATATTAAAAAGTGAAAGCAAGCGAGAGTGTTTCGAGATGGTGAAGGTTGAATGAGATTACACTTATGTGAGTTAGGGAAAAAAGCTTTTTATGGAGAAAATTGCATACATTATTATTAGCTTCCCATTCCTATTCTACAATATTGTTGAAGGAACGCATGCATGCGACGGTCTACTTTCACTTGGACTGACTTGGCTCACTGATCGTGAGTAACAGAGGAGAGAAATGCATTGTCTCGTGAATGGGAGAGAAATAAAATAATGGATTCATTTAATTCCACAAGAATATATGCATGAGTTAAAGCATGTTCGCATTTATTATGTACAGGTGAGTATGTATGCGTGCCAATATCTCATTTTGGAAATGAGAAAGAAAACCGTCAATCCTTTAGGAGGAAACACGAAGGTGGGGCTCTTGCAGCGCAAGAATGGTCTAGACATGAACCTGGAAAAAGCCCAGGACAGTTGAGAATAAAAACCAAGTCGACCAGTTCCTTACACCTACATGTAAAAGGAAGAAAGGAGAGAATTAAATTCTGATAATTTATACTTGTTCAGGTAGACTAAAGATAAAGTTTTTTTTGAGTGGGCTTGCAGATAAAAATGCAAAAGTTAGCTCAACAATTCTATGATTGATACGTTTGATGGTGAGGTGCGTAGGTATTGCGAAAAGGTCATTCAAGACGAACATCCTGTGCAAAAATAGTAAGGAAATGGAATTCTATTTTTAAATTCAATTTATGTTCTAAATTTTTCAACATCACGTTTCAATTAAAAACTTTGAGCATACAGTAAATCATAAAACTATGCTTTAACTCTTGTGAAAGAAAAGCGAGATGAGGTCTGTCGCTGTGTCCATCGTTAATTTTGCATGCTCACCTGACTCATTTCATGTCAGATGTGCCTTTGAAAGTGAAATGAATTGCTTTTAATTACCAACCTTTTAATTACTCAATGTGACTGAATTGCCAAAAATTCTCGGGTTTTACCGGGAGAAATCAAGCATGCATTCATGATATCCCTTACACCGATATATTTCCCTCGTGAAGAAAATCCTGCATGACACTTAATTTATAGCAGTTTTCAGAATTTCCGCTAGCTTCCTTGTTCAATTCTCGGATGAAATTGTTATTTAGTCTGGAAATGGTGCTTGTATAAGTAAAAATAGCAAATTGATGTGAAGGATTTCCGGGAAGCTCTTTGAAATCGACCGTAATAATTTTAGGCCTTTCACTTTCCTTATGCATAAGCTGATCAAAAACGATTTCATATTTTTTTCTTGGTGCTTTTACACTCCAAAAATAAGTAAGTTTGCAAAAGTGATTCCAATAAACTTCTCAAACTAATAGTATGAGCAAGATTTTTGTCAGTTTTGTTGACCAAGCTTTCAGAATTACTTCCCAATTCGCCCTTTCATTTAATGACAAATCCTTTCTTAAAGACGTTTTGCTCCTCGACTATGTAACGAAACAATCCACTTAAAAGAATTTTTACTTACCCGTATCAGTAGATACATGTACTAGCTCCATTTACACGTTCTAAGTACCCTTACACTAAGCCATGCCGTGACGATGCTAAATAATTCAAAAGCCTCGCACTTGATTCGATTCCCTTTCTCACCAACAACCATTCCTCTCAAAGTTGAACGAGCAATGCTCAACCTATCCAAGTTCCACTCGCCCGGAAAAGGACTATTGTGTGGTCGTTACCGTCGTTTTCTAGAAAAGACTGATCATCATCATCATCATTGCTATCATCATTCCCCATCCATCTCACGAACCAATCCAATTCCAGTCTATCATGAACATTCACACATATCCCCTGTTTGTAAGTCTTTCCTGTGTACTTAACTCCCTAGTGAAAATTTAAGTTCTGTTCCACGTGTTACCACTTCATCCTATTTCGCATTTTTTTTGGATTTGATTTTTATTATTTTTGCTTTTGTTGTGTAATATGCAATATGCAAAATGCCTGTTGAAGACGTTGACATTTGTAAAATTTGGCGAGGAGCTCAAACCAATTTTGAGAAAGAAATGGAATATTATTTTTTGTTGCAAATTTTTCAATAGGATTATGTATATGCATGGATTTTTTTTCTCTTTCAAGTCTCTAATTCTCCCCAAATGGGAAAATAAAGGTAAAAATACCAGGTAAAAGAGGTCTGGTTTGTCTTTTTACCTGCTGCGCAATCGAAGCAAAGTTAAATAAAAAATCGTTTTCTTTTTCACTGTACTCCCGTAATGAACATAGGTATGCATACGTAAGAGGAGATCTATTTTCAATGTTCAATCTGGTTCAATGCTCCGCTTTGATGACGCGAGCAAATTGACTACGTTCGTCAAAGTTAGGTTTCTTAAAAGTTCATAACCCACAGACTTTATAACCACGAAAAATATTGCCTATTTATAAAAAAAATTGATGAAATGACTAGCATCAAAACACCCTGTCATGCATGTATGCATACGTTAGCATTTCAAATGTATATATAAAATGCAAAAAGCATAACAATTGCTTCTCTATTCATTTAAGTTAATGTGTTTCCGGGTAAAACACAAGTGGAAAAATGCAAGCAGTTTTTCTTTGCTGAAAATCACGAATATAATATATGATTTAAAAGTAGACTCTTTGAGGAATACAAAAACCGGATTTTGGTTGAGCTTAAGATTCATCGAGAAACAGATTCAGGAAGTATGTTTCTCTTGAGAGGAGGGAAAGAATGGGTGTGCTAGATGTCTTGGCTTGGCATTGTAGCGGCTCGTGTGGGACACAAAAAGTAGGTTATGGAAGTAGGCATTTCCTTATAAAGCCTTAAGGTAAAGTGCTTTCACTTTACAGGATTAAAATCTTTACGTTGCCTAAGTCAGGGGAGCTTTTGCAGGATGTTCAAGGCATTGCATAATATTGCATTGTTGATTCTGAAGAGAAATCGTGTTTTTTTTTTCGTGGAGGATTATGGGAATAAAACTGAATGGGGATTTTTACTAGTCAAATGAATGAATTTTTTAGATTGGATCAGAGAAGTCGGTGATGACTTTGGTGATAAAATATGAAGCAGAAGAGGTTTCGACGGGACATTTATTCTTGATTTGAATTCTTAGACAGCATTTTAGGAAGACTGTTTAACTCAAGGAAGTTGATAAAATTGAGTGGAGAAACTTGTTCGGATTTAGACGGGCAAAAATGGCTTCCTTTAGAATATCTATAAAGTATCAGTATCCAAAAAAATGTATATGTATGTACGTACAAGTGTTCTAGTATTCAAGTATTCATGCAATACGGGCTACAACTACAACACAATCCGGCTTTTTTTTTGTTTGAAATGGGCGGAGGTAATGAATATTTTAAACGGAAAACGCTTTCATGCAAAAATTTAATGTTGCTCAACCTAAAGAAGGAGCGAAAAAATACATATTCGAATTTCGCTAATGAAAGGTGAGCAAAAGCATACGATAGACGCTTTGAAATAAAATGGCTTTCAAAATTATTGATGATATTATGCCAGAAAAAAGATTGGATGCTTTCGTAACACGGTCTAGTCTCTGGTGATGAAGGTACCCAGAAGGGTGGTGAAGAGAGAAGGAACGACAGGAAAAATACATTTAAAATCTACAAAGCAAAGCTTCTCTAAAATGCATCGTAATTACTCGCAGATTTTTTGAGATATCCAAGTCAGCTAGTGACTGATAGAAAATCTCATATGAGATGCAGTTTTGTATTTCATAGGAAAACTTGAGGTACATACATGTAATCTTCCAAATTAAAACCTCAATTTGCATGGGAGAAAGTAACTAACCAAAACCAACTCGGGCCAAATTAAAGTTTTCCCAAAGTTTCATGATGATGTTATCTTTTTTGTCAGGATAGTAAAAACAAGAAGAAAAAAACCTTATTAGGGTTCTCCGCAAAAACCACTTTCTTTAAAATCTTATCTTAGAAAGAAAGCTGTTTGGTTTGGTATGCAGATGAAGTCACCAGGCTTCGTATATTTACCTATCCAGGAATGAACGTGAACGTAAAGCAAAGGAACAACATTCCTATTTTTAGCGGGGGATATTTTTACAGCATCTCATTAAATTTAATTTTATTGGACTCTATTAAGCCATAAAATTGTGGATGAACACTTCGTAGAAACGATGCAATAAGATGATAATCTGAGACTTACAAAAGAAAGGAGAAAAAATATATCGAATTTTCTACTTTGGAATTATATGGTTTTTTGAGCCGTGAAACATAACTCTGATTCTTTCAATAACGTTACATAGCTAACTCTCTCACTCAGCTTGTTATTCCTCTTGTTAAGTTTGATTTCGTCGGTGCGGAAAGAAAAAAAACAGGGAAAGGGCGGACGGTCTTAAAAATGTGTAGCATGAATTCAATTCGGATCTAATCTGTTTTTCTCTTTTTCTTTGTTGCTTTTCCAGATAGAATCTTGAATCTTCTTTAGCTGATCTTCTTTTTGCTACTACGACGAAAGCAAAACAAGAAACTACGACGGAGTGACAAACTTGCAAAGCAAAGACGTAATTTTGAGGTCGACTGCTTTCATTTTCATTTGTCATCAAAAAGAATCAACAAAGATATCGCTGGAATTCCAAAGTCAATATTTTTTATTGCGTAGGTGAAAAAAAAACAATCTATCTAAAACCGCTCGCAGCAAAAGAGAACAATCGACAGGTAAGAAAGATCGAATATGGTATTTTATACTCGAAGAATAACTCATGCTATTTGCAACGTGACTCATAAGCAATTCCGGTTCGTAATTATTACAGACAACCTGCTGTGAAGAAATTGGCAGAAAAGAAGACGCGGGGGAAAAAGTGATTCAAGTGAAAAGTGACCACTGACCTAGGAAAATAACTGAATCAGAATCTATCCAATTACCCATTGTCTGCATCAATATAAACTTGTTCGACCCCATCGGAATAGAATCGACTTGACCTTTTCAAATTCCCTTTGCCAATCAAGCTTCAACTCACCGACTTTACGTAAATGATTACGAAAATGGGTGACGTGGAAAGAATCCGGCTGGTCATTTTGGGAGGTCCGAAAGTCGGCAAATCTGCTATCGTGAAGCGCTTTCTCTTTGGCACTTTTATGGGTAAGCTATTTTTTTTCTTTCATCCATTTTCATTTAAATCCTTATTCACTCCTCCTGGCTGTCTACCTAAATGTACCATCTTTTATCTGCAGTCTATGCGATTGATGATGTGTCAAGTTTCGAGACGGTGAAGGGTTGCTTTCGCGAGATTCAGGAGCAGCGAGCAGATTTTCAGGAGGTTCCCATTGTTATTGCTGGTAAGTATATTTTTGCGAAGGGATTTATTTTTTTTAGCAGATGATTAGCTCAATCCAAAAACCTATTTTAACAATTATCTTCATGGCCGTAGGTAACAAAATGGACGTGGAACTTACCAGCGTCGAAGTAGAATTCGATGACGTCTCTGACTGGATTTCGGATCACCTGCCGACGCTCAAGTACGGAAACAATATAATCATATGAGAAGCTCTTAAACGAATAACAGGATTCTCAAGTTTTAAGAGATAGAAAAAAAAGATAGGGTTTACTTGAAGAAACCGAACAAACCAAACTGTTTTTACTTTTACTTTATAAAGAAAAAAAATCAATAGCTTCTCAAGTCCATTTGCTTCCAGAGTTTTAACTCTCTGGGAACGGCATGCACTTTTTTAGTCGCCTGTAAAACAGGACAGTTGCAGACCTTCTTTATAAAAGCAAGCTGGTTGCTTGCTTGCTTACTTTCTCTATGAGCCCCTTTGTCTGCTGAAGTAAAGTGGAAAAGGAAACTTTTGTGTTAGGAAAAAAAACTTTTTATCAGATTTACCAACTGATGAAATCAAAAATAGCTCACAATACCGTTTCCCCGAGATGTCTTGAGAAATCGGCTTTGAAAATTGAAAAGATCTCTGTCCCTTTGTGACAATCATATTAAGTACTGAGGCGCTACTAGATAGGTACTCAACTAATACGATTTATTTTTTTCAATTTTCCAGAACTAAAATTATGGAATGCTCAGCAAAACGAGATGCAAACGTGAAGGAAGTGTTTCGCTCATTCATTCATCTCTCAAAGATCCCACTTCAGACTCAGCAAAGTAACGAGAATGAAGATGGCATAGTCTGTGGACTGAAACGACGCTTAAGCGCCCACGCTGGGTCCAAGTCACAGTCAAGATCTACATGCTCGACACCAACGAAGGAACCCACTACACCTGTGAATAGTGGAGGAAAATCGAGTGGATTCAGTACTCCAACGAAAACGCCTGCAAGTCCGTCACAACTTTCGCCCAATTACTTGTCCACGGATGACAGTCCTTTCGGACGGAATAAGCCCCGAAGTAGGAGTTTGATTAGAAGATGCAGCAAGAAAGTGAAGAAGCAAGTGCAGGATGCCACTGAAGGGCCTGGCGATTGTCGCATGACCTAAAATTAATCAATTTAAAATTTGCACGTACACACGATCACTAACACATTCCAGGCTCTAATAAGCTATATCGTACTCATGGCTTGAAAAGATTTTTTTAGACAAAACTATGTATCAAAAAAATATGATCGTTTTCGAAGAAGCAGTTGTAGTTATATAGATTTTACTTCGAGATTTGCTTAAAAATTAGTATAATTAGCCGAAAGTCATATTTTACTTTACCTTTATAGATGTTTTATGTGCAAATTACTGAAAATCTGATTAGTGAGATGTAGCAGAAGCTCATAGGAGTCTCTCAACAAATTTACGTTAATAATTGACAAACTATTAAGATGCTTTCTTTAGAACATGCACTTACTCATAATATAATTACTAAGTACGCAACCGTAAATTAAACTCAAGAAGAAAAGCAAGTTGATTACTTTACACTAACAACGTTTTTACTGGAACATTTTAAACGAAACTAATACAGATTTATTTGGTTAATGTAATTTCAATTTCGTCCATGATTTTATATGAAGCATGAACAAATAATATTACTTCACACACTTAATTGCTCTCGCACAAAATGGGCTAGGTGCGTTAGGTTAGGTAATCAAATTACATTGTATTTAATTATGGCTTGGCTATAGACTACTAAAGAAAAGTTGCAGTATTCGAATCACTACATACGAGAGACTAAAATGGTTTTATACGTATTATGGCGGAATTACTATTTACAGATGAAATGAACCAAAAAACAGAGGTTTTTACGAATGAATGTATTGACTGTGTGACAAATTGGTTTGGTGTGGCAATGATACTAATGATGAGAATTATCTGATCTGTTTTATACATTATCAATTATGAACTAATAACTTAGCTCACATTAACACAATCGAGTTGAATTTATCAAATAATTCACTAAATTTTGTCAACACTTATATTTAAAAAAATAATAACATCGAGAAGCCTCCTAATCTTAAATCGTTTTGCTGGCGAAAGTAAATAATGTAACAAAAATATATAAATTGTAATTAAGAAGCTTATTGAACGTTACTCGAGTAATTAATTTAATAGACTCATGCACTTGCAATGCTCTGAAATTTTTAAAAGATATCACTCTGGAACTTGTCGTGTAGGTAAGAAATGTACTGCATGCTGGATTTGAGGCATTGAATTCATATAAATTGAAAGAGTTTATTAAACGATACTACATTATAAACACTACGCATTACATCATATATGTAAATACTCTGATAGATTTCTGATCGTTCTGGGAACATTATGGTACTTCAATAACTCGTGTCGTGTAATTACAGTTTTTGTTTTACAATTCACCCAAAGTGATTGAGATTGATAGACGAGTTAATATGAATATGATTAATATAAAAATTCATTGTTTAGTACGGTCGGTCATGATAAAGATTTTAATAAAATTGGAAGGAAATACGAGGGCTTGAAAGCTGTTGCTCTGAAATGAAATGTATTGAAAAGCGCACAAAATAAGAATAGGTAGATTGTTTAATTTTATTTAACAATTTTGCCAGTTTATTTAATTCTAGTATTTTTGAATATTTAATAAAAAACAAAAACTGAACCATCTTCTGTGTCGAAATCTGTAGCCTAAAATTACTTATGCCAAAACATTACAAAATTAATTATTACTAAAATAAGTTAAAACTACTATCAGATCTAGATTGCTTTAAATTATTTAAATTCTGCATTCTTAGTATTCTCGATTAGCATTCTTAGTAAACCTTTATGTAGAGACTCAAGAATCAAGATTCATTGCATTGAATCAATATTTTACCTGATTTAACGAGTTTACCAATTAAACCGAAGTGATCGCCGCGTTTTTAGTTTGAATGATAATTACACGATATATCTTTTCTTATATCAGTTGATAATTCAGCGATTCACTCACAAAGCCACTAATTGTAATGTAATTTAATGATTAATATATCTAACAATCTAAGCAAGGATCTTATGAATTTCTTTGAAAATAAAATCGGAATAAGTCTTACAGAGTGTAAGAAATCACACACACATAGTCTTTTTCCTTGTCTCATTCATTTCATTTAGTTAAGAGGGAAAATGTGACAGCCCTCCATTCATTTGTAAACGTCTCGAAGCGGTTCAAGGACAATTCTTCTCATGCGGAAAGGGTCATTTTCTGGTGTACCCTGGCGGCACAGGAACCATGACCCGTCATTTCAGATCGAAGCTAGTCACTTCAACATTACATTGTATTGTCTTTATTTGAAACTTGAAAAAGTCCCAATTTCTTTGTAAATCTCATATTTCACTGTCCCTTTGTACAGGGGAAAGAGGAATGTTCTTCTTCACACTACACTAGAGCCGAGTCGAATGTGACAGACCAGCACTCTCTGTCTAGATTTTACTGCAAGCTCTCACACAGCTTTGCTTTTTCCTTTCACCTCTTTCAGATCTCACACGTCGTCGTTACTGCAGCGTCGTTTTTTTATGTAATTTCTGTACAACGTGGGTTTTCGCTTTTTCTCTCTTGCATTCATTCTTGTGCTGCTGTCATTCTTAAGGAAAAAGAGGAAAGAGGAGCGGAGCGAAACGAATGGATGATCGAACAAGAAAAAGCTAGTGTACAAAAGGACCCTGTTCCTCATTTTCTTTTGTCAGTGCCACGGGAACGGTGAAAACTGTAGCTTTGCTCTGACATCCTCTCTTTGTTGAAATGTGAGGGGAAAAGATATTCATGAAATTCGAACTAAAAAACTTTTTCTTTTCACATAATAGACAGAAGTGGTAACATTGTGAAAATCTTTAATTAACTGCATACATAAATTCAAACATTTCCTCCTATTTTAAAGAAATCCACATAGTACATTGAAACGGAAAGCGGGAAACTGCGCAATTCAATTAATAAATTCTCATTTGTCAAAGCTACGCCTTATTATTAATAAGAGCCATTTTGGTCCAGTGAACAATTTGCACGGAAGTGAACAAATTGGCACAAGGAATTGAAGAGATTGCAGAGGTGTCAGTCAGTAACTGAACTGCTTAGGTAGCAGTTTCACCGAGTTTGTCCAATTACTAAAACCTTCCGGGATTTCTATTATTTAATTTGGGGTGATTTGAGAGATACTCCTGAAAGTAAATAAAGAACTAACGTTTCCGGTTACTATCTTCTTTAAAAAGTGTTTCTACAACCACAACCACTAGCAGCCGACTGAAAGAAGTAAGATTGATCAAATTGACGGATCTACATAGATTTCGGAAACGCGATCATTCGTAAGTTGAGTTGAATCAATATATGGTCATAACAAATACTTATGATTTGCTCATAAATTAATGTTTTGTTCTGCATAAGCATAGTACTAGGTACATACTACACGTTGTATTGTTCGGTAGACTTCATTAGAAGTCTTGACAGGTTAATTGCAGCTGCGAAGCGTTCACAATTTACCAACAAATGCCTCCCTCTTTTATGGTAGATTTCTTTCAGAAATAATGATCCCCATCATTATAGCTGTAATGACATGTGCTCAGCATTTAATGCCGATTTTTGATCTTGAGAGGCATATAAAAGACCAATTGCGCTTCAACGGGGAAGACTAATGAGCATCAGCTCAATCTCTATCGAGTGCAGCATTACTATTTTTTGAGTACAAGTAATCCAGGCAGGTGCTTTTCCAGCTTCCTCATATTGCTTAACACAATTTTGCACTCAGAACGCTGTATTATAGCTTAGTTTATACGGTGCATATTGCCTAATCCTGAAAGGTAGACAAATAGACAACATAAAAGCTTAAAAATCTACCCGCATGTTATGCTTATAAAAGAGTCAAAACAAGATGTGCAAAAAAGTGCGAGCGAATGGAGTAATTCTTTTTCTATAGTTTTTTTTGCAAAAGAGGAGACGTATGTAATCTCCACGTGCTCTTCTCGGTTTTACATTCCCTTCAGTTAGACCACAAGAGGCTAACCTGAGCTGGTGTAACTTGGCTGGGGTGAGGTTTACTCATGTGAAGATGATGGTAAATAAGCGGTTGCACGACTGTACAAAAAATGGAGGAAAATCCTCTTAAACACGTAAAAAATAATGATTGTTAAGTCAGGACTAGTTTAATGGACTCTAGTCTTTGGGATGAGAAGATGAAGTGAAATGAGATCCTACGTGGCGACCCTATTCCTATTTCTCACCGGGCATAAGTGGCAAGTGGTTGCGGAATTGAAAGTTAGTTGGCGATTTCGAAAGCAAAGAAAGAAAAAGTAACACGATCTGACATAGATCCCGATCCCATGTCAGTTTGAAAAAACAAAGGGAAATTCTAATCCTGCCAAACAGGCTGCAAAAGTGTCAGCGTGAACGTATGTGTACTGCAGATCCCTGAAATTCATTAGCATTCTTACCCCATTCCAATTCCAATGCACCTAGGAATTACTTACGCTAACACAAGGAAGATGTATCGTAGTTCCCCAAACCATTAAATTCAGACATTTTGCACACCTTATGCTGGCTTTAAAATAAGCCTTCTCAAGAAAAATGCAAAAAGTACTAATTTTTTTAGTGCTAAAGAAAGAAAAAGAATTTACTCCGTATTAGGAAGATCAAGTCTTTAGATTAAAAGTTTCTGAAGGGAAAACTTTCTGTAGTTTATACTGCTTTTGAGATACTCTTCTCATCATTACGGCAGCATATGGGGAAAGCCACATTGGATCCAGTCGAAAATTGGATTGAGATGGACTGTTACACAACCCGAGTTAGAAAACTTTTTTCAATGGCTTTTTTACAAGCAAAAGTGAACGGTCTCTCTTTTTACTGGAGTAATTCTCTCCCCCTTTCGCAAAATTTTTATGTCAACAACACCATCCTCATCATCATCATCAACACCATTATTTTTCTGCAAGACTGACTGACTCATATCATATACGAGGAAAAGAAGAAAGTTGCGAAAGGGGAAACAGAATAGAAAAGAAAGTATTTTGGTTGGTCTGCTATCTCCGCTTTCACCGCACACACTCTCATCCTCTGTTTATTTATTTAGCTTGATGATGATGATGGATGGGAAGTGATGGCATTTCTTCTGAAGGAGACGATTACTCCAGAAATGATGATGCAGAAAGAAAAGGACGCGAGTAGAATTACCAAAGTTAATGAGCAAATGAATGGGCTACAAATTGTACCGTAGAAAAATTGGAGCAGAGAATGTCTAACAGTTGCTGCTTCCCAAAACAAAGTCTTTGCAAAGATTCTGGATGACCACTTACTCTATTCTGCTCCAGATTTTGTTTGCAAAGTTTGTGCCACCACAGCATTGCATTGTTCATCATCATCATCTTGGCTAAACCTTAGATCTATCTTCTGTGGGGAACTCTTCCTTTAAATGAAAAAAATACCAAGAGCTGCGGTGAATAACGACATATTTTTTGGTAGCGTTTTTTATGGTACTATTTATTTACTCGGGTGGTAGTTAAAATGTCTCAAAACCCAGCTGCGCCTGGCCACACACTCTTTTCAAAGACTCAATCGAAGCATAAAAAGTATGGTGCGCCCTAAAGGCGGTACCAGAAGAATTAAGCACTAGTAAATCAGCTTGTTATCTTGACAACGTTTGCTGCTAACGTCTTAGGGGATGCGCATTTTAAAACATTTGTATTTGTTTGTGAGTTTTCTAGTCATTCGCATTATTTTCCATTGACACCTTTCATAAAAGGCATAGCCTAGGGAACAACGTTTGCTGTTAAAAGTCTTAGAGGATGCGCATTTTAAAACATTTGTATTTGTTTGTGAGTTTTCTAGTCATTCGCATTATTTTCCATTGACACCTTTCATAAAAGGCATAGTCTAGGGAATCCTTGCCACCAAACTGACCATTTTGTTTGTGAATTGCTGTCTTCCCGAATGAACAATTTCGCAAAATATATTTTTGAACGACATCACATGTACTATTTTTGAATGTCTAAATGTGGTTGGTTAACGTGCCTGAAAAGAGAACTGACCTTGTCTGCTACACCACACCTAATCAATCCAAATTATTTGACAATTTGTTATTACCATTTTGTTTGACACATTTACTGATCTCGCTCTAGTGGTGGCTCTATGCAGGTTAGTAGCGTTGTAATAAAACCGGTCACGAATAAAGTTCCCGAAATGAATGTTTGTCGACAATACACCTGGGAATGAATTGCATGAAGGTCACCTAATATAGTTCAACGATTGACTCTAGGATGTATTTGTCATGCCATGAACGATGATTGAAATGGAGGAAAATGAAACTCCGTATTATTCTCTCAAACAGCTTGACAAAATTGCATGCCTAATGCATTGTTATTGACTTTTATCATGGCTTAATGCACTTTCTTCTTATCTCAAAAGCTAATCCAAAAGCTTTCCATCTTGATCGCAATTGACAGAGAGCAATAAAATTTTAGTTACAACTCAACCTAAATGTAGATTTGTTTTTCCTGTGCACACTCCAACACTCACGTTCACATCAATGCCCATTTAATTTCATCAACAGAATTGACGTATTGCCGTATTGCTAGATCACAGCCGTAAAAATATGCTTCTTCCCTCTTCCACGTTTTATGGCGCTTAATGGGGTTCCCATTTTTTCCTGTTTCTTCAGTAGTTCTGTGCAATTACGTAGCTGAGCGTCAGCGGAGTATTAATTTTGATCTGCCTGTGCGGACGATAACTTTCAAAAGAGGAATGTAGATTTGTTTTTCCTGTGCACACTCCAACACTCACGTTCACATCAATGCCCATTTAATTTCATCAACAGAATTGACGTATTGCCGTATTGCTAGATCACAGCCATAAAAATATGCTTCTTCCCTCTTCCACGTTTTATGGCGCTTAATGGAGTTCCCATTTTTTCAGTTTCTTCAGTAGTTCTGTGCAATTACGTAGCTGAGCGTCAGCGGAGTATTAATTTTGATCTGTCTTTGGGGACGATAACTTTCAAAAGAGGTCACCGACTGACCTCAGATTTGGAAGAAAGGTTCCTGTGGTACTGGGAATGACATCCATTTCGTTTCAGCAAAATTCGTTACGCAGTAACGGCAGAGTCCAAGATTGAAGAATCATGGG
>JAHZMX010002926.1:0-11193 GCA_027743895.1 Seira musarum
GCGGGTAGAAGTGGAAGTGAAGATGCCGAAGAAGACAAAAAGAAAAGCCATAATGACTATTCCGATAAAACCGCTGATGAAGGTTTATAGAATTTTAGATAAGTCATTTGTCGGAATTTCGTTACCTCCTGTCAAACTATGATTTTTTTTTAGATTTTCAAGTTTACGCTTTGGAAGAACATAACAAACTTCGAGCAGACCACGAGGCTGGACCCCTCACAGCGAATGTGAAGGTTAATCAAGTTCATTCCAGTGACCCGACCACTTATCAATTCTCAACTGAAATATTTTATTTTCAGATGTGCCAACAAGCCTATCAATGCGCAGAGTATTATTTGGACAAACAAACGATCGACCACAGTTGTCCCCATAAATACACATTGGGTGACTCTGGGGAGAAATATGGCGAGAACCTGTACATGGGACGGAGAAAAAAAGGGACTCTCATGGACTTCACAAAAATTGCAATTGAGGGATGGTACAGAGAATGGCAGTGGTATGATTTTGACGAGGTTTGCTTCTATTTTTTGTTTTCAAACACTTTATCGAAGTTTGAAAATCCAATTGTTCAAGACTTAAATGACTTAGGGCAAGCCGATGTATCCCGAAAATGGCTCTTTAAAAACGGGACATTTCACACAAATGGTGTGGTTAGATGCAAAGGAATTAGGTACGGGTGCGCTGATCAGTGAAGATGCTAAAGCCTCTGTTGTAGTTTGCCTTTACAATCCGCACGGAAATGTGAAGGATGAATATAAACATTTTGTGAAAAGGAAGAAAGATACATCTTCGTCAGATTCTGATGCAGATGCAGCTTCAGATTCATGACGATATCATGTAATAAAAATACAATCGTATTAGTTCGATAAAACTGTTGGCTAAAATGATTCTCACATTACCCCGTTTTTGTACTCAAGTTGCTACTGAAACTTAACAGCATATCAATACGCATTATAGTTCAATTAAACTCCAGAAATGTTAATGCCCGCCTCCCTAATTGTACGCAGTATCATACTAACTAATCTTAAGTCAATGTCTGGGTCGGGGTAGCATCATGTGGATGGGAGCACTTGCACTCGGAATCTGCGGTCTCCTTCTTTACGACATTTCCATTTTAATTTGGCTCCTTAGCGGCCTTGCTGCAGGCGCTTTGTACCTCCTCACAGGAGTCTTTGGGATCGCACTTGCTCTAATCATTCTCGCTTTCTCCGTGGTCATCTTATTGCTTTTCATGCTGATGCTTATCATTTGCCTTCCGTTTTTGGGTGTTGCTTATTTACTTGGATATCCTCTGTACGTTGCCGTGCAAGAAAATAACGTGATTGTTTGGAGGCCTGTAAACTAGAATTACGAAACCAAGGTCTTTAGAACAAAATCTTGTATTGTTTCCGTTGTGATATAGATTTAAATAATTAAATTCCTTTAACAGGTCAGCTCTTCCCGATCAAAAAAGAAAAGATTTTTCAGAACTTCACAATCCTTTCGTCCAAATACAAAACGTTTGTCTCCCAACTGTAACCTCAATTGTCAAGCACATCCAATGAGTACAACCAAAATCTGTTAAAATGTGGACTTCCGCTATCGGATGTGTTGTGGGCTTAATTCTCCTGCTTAACATCGGAATAATTATCCAGTTTATTGCCGCAGTCTTGTATTTCGTCGTACTCATACTCGCTGTGGTCTTAATAGGCGTAATTCTACTCGTTTTCGGGCTTTTATGTTTAATTATAATTCCTTTCGTGTTTGTTGCACACCTCCTTGGCTTCCCTGTGAACTTGAACGCTAACAGACGCGGTTTTCGAATTCATTGGAACTGGAATTGGCCTCGAGGACCATAAGCTAAAGGTGCTTACGGTACAAAGATTTATAAAATCTGTAAATTCTGAAGAACTCCTTTTTAATTAAATATTTTAGACCCCATAACTCACCGCTAAATGGCACCCGTTCAACTCAAGGGGGAGGTGGAAGTTGAAGGATCTACTTTGACCATTATAATTGCTTCTGTTGTCGGACTCTTGGGAGCCCTTATCCTCGTATTCTGTCCAAATTTTGGCAAGTTCCTAGTTCAAACTGTCGTAGCTTTACTGTCCGTCGCAGTACTTTTCATTGTGGTTGCAGGGATGATTGGTCCAGCGATATTTCTTTTTGCCCTACTCCTCGTCGCACTTATTTTTGAAGCTCTATTGAGGTGGGCGCTGGGCATCGGTTCCAAGAAATAGTTTTTTTTATTGAATACGTACTGAATTGAAATAAAGAGATGTTCATGCTATTATACTAAAAACTTAAATTTTAAACTATTGGAATGCTGACCTAAAGCTGCATAGATTGTAGTGGAAATGTAGAAAATAAATGACCAAATCAATCATATTTGTAGTGATCGTATATGCTTGCACCTTGTCTGGTCTTTAATCAAGATTCACTTTTGAAGATCAATATCACTACAGTACATCGTTACCATTCATGCAAAAACATTTTGGCGAACAATACAAGAAGACAATTCATATTTTCTGCAAATGAATGCATCAAAGATAAGCAATATCCTTACCGGCTCACTGCCGAGCCGCACATGAGGCTCTAGCTGAGCAGGCTCGGTCAGGTGCAGGTCACAATCATAATCGAGTCACAGGCGACTGCCTCCTCCCACAATTGAAGCCATTGTACTGGTGGGTAAGCTATCCAAACTTGTGCTCAAAAAGGTGTGTTAAATTATAATTGAAATGTGATAACATGCAAATATCAGCTCGGTCGGTCGGTCAGTAACGTCTCGTTTTCCGTTTCATTGTTCACATATTTTGGATTTCCACAAGAACAGCTTCACTGATTGGCCATTGGTCACTCATCACCAGCTACAAGCCAAAGTTTGTGCAACAAGGGAGATGGTCTTTGTTTCACGAAGAAAATAGATTGCATTTTCCAAGTAGATTTACCACCACCACCGGTGAAGCATGTTACAAAAAAGCAATTCTTTCTTATCAATAGGTTCATTATCATCATTATTAATATTTTTTATGGCGACACAAAAATATTTTTGGTGGGCATCATGCGGTAAGTGCATGATGTCAAGTGAAGGGATGAGACTTGCTACCACTACCACTGATCAGGTCAGAGTCAGGTTCACAGGCTTCCGTTTCAATGTTTTTGTATTCCACAAATTTTTTGTATNCACCACCACCGGTGAAGCATGTTACAAAAAAGCAATTCTTTCTTATCAATAGGTTCATTATCATCATTATTAATATTTTTTATGGCGACACAAAAATATTTTTGGTGGGCATCATGCGGTAAGTGCATGATGTCAAGTGAAGGGATGAGACTTGCTACCACTACCACTGATCAGGTCAGAGTCAGGTTCACAGGCTTCCGTTTCAATGTTTTTGTATTCCACAAATTTTTTGTATAAAAGTGGAGGAATTTGAGAGTCAAGTCATCAGTTCACAGTTTCCTCTTGCACTAACCAAATCTTCTCTCTAAAAATTCTTTGAGTTTCACACTCACCTCCAAAACCTTCTTCAAAATGAAATCTTTCGTTGCTGTCGCTCTTTTCGCCCTCGTCGCTTGCGCCATGGCCCAAGCTGAGGAGAAGAAGGACCTCCAAGCCAGCCCCTCCCTCTTGTACGGAGGTTTGGGATACGGAATCGGTGGTATCGGAAATCGGAAAGGGAATCGGTTTGGGATACGGTAATTTAAATTACATTTCTTTGAGAATAAATTTTTTTTAAATTAAACCGATAGTTTTTAATAATTCAATTTTGATTTTGTGGGAAAAAAAGGTCTTGGACTCGGATATGGTCTTGGTGGTATTGGACATCTTGGTCTTGGTTATGGTCTTGGAATTGGCCGTCTTGGTCTTTTGGGAGGATATGGAGGATACGGACTTGGTGGAGGAATCATCGGTTAAATATACCATTATCCTACCTACCTCTTAAAATTCCTCATTAGTTCATTTTTAATGCGATCATTATTATTAATCAATCAAAAAAATAATTTGAATTAAGTAATTTCTAAATTCTAATCAGACCTCCCAACAAAGTCAGTTTTACATTAGGTTCTTTAAATAAGTTAGGTTTAAATGCATTTAGCAAAGTTCTCCGATCATTTTTTTGATTGTGGGAAGTTGCCTTTTTTAAATTCTGACTGTCGTCGTTTACTAGTATTTGGTTATTAATCTTAAATTGTTGATTATCTAAATTGAAAAAGACTAAAATATTTTCATGAAAAAATAAAAACGATGCCATAAAATTGCTACTCTCAAAAAAATTCGTAAAGTTCTCAAATTTTTATTTCTAAAGCATTCGAATACATTTTAGCTTCGATTTTAGCAGACTTATTCATCCCAATCATTCTCAATGCCCTCGACTCAAATTAATTATTTATTCTGCACAAAACACAAATGTGTTATAAGTTATGGTACACTCACTCCCTTTATTCCGGTCTCTTAAAATTAGTCATTCGAAAAGGCACTATTGTCAAGAATTTCAAATTCCAATACCTATTCTAATGCCGGAATGAATTGGATTACAATTACGAATTTTTTTAACGGATTCAATCCAAATACCGAGGGAAAAAATCGAGATTTTTTTCATGCGTCTCTTATAAACAGCGCATTTATAGAGAGTTTGCTCGACTAATTAAGTCACATCATCCCAAAAACCAATGAATAAAAAAAAATGGAAACCTAGAAAAAAATTGTTTTTGTGATCTGATACTAAACCCAAACTGATGTGATGATGTACTTGATTGGATGTCGCCTTGATGGCATTCGTATTAGCATTAGCATCGTATCGTCAGAGTCAACATTTTTATTATTAACTGGATCACGTCACGCCAGTTTTTGTGCTAAGCCAAAAACACTGTTGAAAACTAATCAAGGTAAAATTGCATAGAAAAATATAATTTTCTCGCGAATCAGTTTTTGTTTAGGATGACGCTTTTTGATACGTTCGTCTGACGGAAAAATACCTATAGTTTTGATTGAAAAGAGAAGAATTTTCCTATAAAAAATTCAAGATGGGTGGAAGATTTTACATGTGTACTGCTGCAGGAATAGCAAAAATCGTGGCTATTGTAAGTGCAAAAGCTAAAACCTAATTTAATTTAACCGTAATATTTAATTTGACAATTTAATTTTCTAATGAGGCCGTTGGATGTGCTCCCGTCATCCTCGCTTTCATTCTTTACGCCCACTACCAACAATGGGAACGGCCTGAAAGCAAGACATTCATTCGAATTCCCAGGGAATACAGAGAAAAATGGGAACTGGCATTCCTCATTGTTGTGTGCAGCTCACTGGGCATTACAATAATCAATCTGATTCTTTACACTTTGTTCAAGTGCTTATCGAGAAATACTTGGACTAAAAGATTTGACTGTGGATATCTGGCTATGGGAGGTATGGCCCAAGCCACTGTTGGCTTTATCATGGTCGGATCTGCGTTGAGCTCCATGGAGGAGGAACCTGTGGAAATGAAATATGCTGCTGGGGTTCGTTCGTACTTTAAATAAACTTAAAGTATTTTGGCGTTATACATTTATTTTAAAATTAAATTAATCCATTTCAGTTCTTGGGAATCGCCGTTGGGATCGTTTACTGGGGGGCTGCGACCTTAGTTAACCGTGATTAAATTGTAAAAACCCAATTGTTTAACTATTTTACATTTAATAAACCGTAAATAAAGCGAGATATAAATAAAGAAAAAATTATTATCTATCACTATTGCAAATTGAGCATAAGCAAATATTGAGTTTTTGATGGATTGAGTCAATCCATTGAAAAATTCGGAGAAAACTAAATAGCAAAGGGCAAAGTTTCAAAGTTCTTGGAAAGTTCAACAGTTCAGAAGAAATTAGGTCACGATTTAGCAAGAATAAAAACTTGGATTTCAATATGGTTGATTTGGTGTACTTTCCTTAGCTCAAATGAATATTCACGTTTATATTAAAAATGTCTTTTTCACTTATTTTTTTACTCATATTTCTGGTTTTTGTCCCATTAACCTCAAGCAGTGCAATACCGATACCAGGTTGGATGAGGCTCGATAAACAAATAACACAAGAAGAAGCTAAAAAATTGCATGAGAAGCAAGCTCCAGACGCCTGGGATCAAGGTAGTCCAGGATTTCTTATTAGAGTAAAATTGGAAGATGGCACTGATCTTCCGGGAACTTGGGTTCCTACCAAAGACTTCTACGCAGTGACTTACACATGGGGTGGGGGAAAAGTGACTACACGTGAAATCACTGTCAGTAACAAATACAACAAATTGGATTAATCTTCTACAGAAATCCCAATTTTCAGAATATAAAAAAATTATTAAATATTTTAGAAATACAAAGTGCAATATCTGAAACGCGAGGTTCCTTCGGTAGGCTGGACGTTGATGGTAGGTGATTACCGTCAAATACGAGGGAGTGTAGATAATGGCGAAATGAAAGGAGTGGGAAGAGTATTGCCATGTCGAGCATTTCAAGATGATTCGACCAACAGGCTTATCATAGGAAGAGTAGCAAGAAACAATAAAGTATTATTGTGCAAGCCGATTTCCGATTTGTGATACCGATTTCTTTCATTTCCAGAGGAAGTACTAAAGACAATCTATGAAGTCGCCCATATTGACATTTTAGGAGAATCATTCCAAGACGGACACACTAATATTGGTGTTGGTAACCAACACTGAATTTGATCATGAGTTTTGACAATAAAAGCTCAAACATTTCATTTTGCAATTCATCTACAATCTACCGACCAGTCTTTTAATTCATAATGAACTAACATGCATCTAGTTCTAGTTCCACTGCGGTCTAATAGGCGATGCTGTATTCATCATTTCCAAATTCCAAATTGTGGTTTTCTTGACTTTGGCTTTGGCTGACTTCCCGATTTATCCGACTTGTTTATTTGGCACACACCATTAATAAATACAAACACGGTGCAAAAGGAATCTTTGACATTTTAGAAAAAAAATCGGCTCCACTCATTCCATTCCACTCCACGTGTGTGTCCCATTAAAAGCTTTTTTTTAATATGAACCATAATAAATTACATAATATCCTTCCTTGACATTACTTTGGCTCGTCGGTGCCTAATTTTAGTTCACACTTCTAAGTTCAAACCAAGCCGGAAGAGAAAGCAATGGGTTTTTAATGGGACACGTGAATTGGAAACGTTCAGGGGAAATGGGGCAAACCGAGACTTTTAATATTTTGGACCTTGAATAACATTAACGAATTTGATGTTTATGAATTGCTTTTGTAATTTATTTTTAAAAATTAAATTGGGGAAAATTTTAAGTTTAAGCCCATTAAAACCCTGAACGTTTTCGAACCCTTTGCGAATTCATTTACTTTTCCACTGCAATTTTCTTCATTGACCTTCAAAGCGAACGTTAATCGCTTCGCTTGAGCAAAGACTAAGACTTGATTCAAAGTCCCGTTTGCATTCTTAAGCTTTTCTCGGATGGATGGTTGCAATTTGTAATTTTCTCTCGTCTTGCTTTCTGGAGGGAGGCTGACGTCAACAGCGTCACCGCTCGCATCACAGCCTATTTATCAGTGGCATGGCTTTGGCTTTCGCTTTACTCTGCTTGGAAGAAGAAAAGTATTTTTGGAGACTTGTGTTCTGGAAAGTGGCAATTTTGTCAGCATTAATTTCGAAGGAAATGGGGTCATTCATTAACTACGCTACTACATTAATGGAGAAAGTAATTTTTCTACGGATCCCTTGTGTCGTGACATTGGAAATGGATACCCCCTCCAGAAACATAATGCATCTCTCCCTATAATTCTGATTGACGACAGTGGTCGCCACAAAAATAGCATCATTTTTTCTCCTTTCTTGTCTTCGTAATTTTGTTAAGTATATTCTCTGATGATGAGATGAGGAGGATGCTGTTATGTTATGCCACAGCATTTTCCACCGAAGAAAAAACTATTTTGCTTGTGACGACAACTTCCACGAATAAAAACAAGATGAGATGAAGATGATCATGATTCTTAGTCTTTAGCCCTCTCATATTTATTATAATGCCTCCTAATTCTCTCGTGGGCGAAAGAATAAAAAAACGCGACAGATTTATTAGAAGCCGGTCCTTTGACATGTTCCAAGTAGCGCAAAGCGCACCATCTGCGACACTCTACTCCATCCATTTCTATTCATATCCAATCCAAAATCCAATCCACTTCTTTTTTCATTTTCAGAATCAGAATTGGAATTGCCCACACAACCCCACAAAGACAAACAAAATGATTTTTTATTCATAGTTCTAGTGATCAACAACTTTTTCTCGCCCATGCACTCCCTCTCCCTCCATTATTACTGGGGAGAAGGAGGAGGGAAGGAAAAATGGCCCCATCACATTACATCCCATCACATCACAGAAGGACTACAATATTCAAGTTTGTAATTTTCCTTCCTTCCTTCCGCCTTGTCGTTGTCTTCATGAAAATTCATTTCCCAGCATATGGCACAGCTTCTGTTCGCGGTTTTCATCGACGATCGACCTAGAAAGGAAAGTCCAAATAAACTTGCACTTGTTGCCTTCCTTCGTCCATTGAATTCCGCTTTTTTTCAGCAAGTGTTTTTAGTGTTAGTCTTCATCTATGATTATATAAGTACGTTTAAGCGAGAGAGAGGGAAAAAATTTTGTTCGCAGTTCAGTTCGCATCATGACATTGAAATGATCTTGCAAAAAAAGTTGCGAGCTACTCTGCGACTGGTGAATTTTCCTATTCTTCGTTTGCCTGTTGGCACCAATGCAATGCTTCTTCTTCTTCTTTTTACTCGACACATTATTTACATTTTTTTTTCTGTGGAAATGGAAATGCTTATAAAAAAATCCTGCTCCAGCTTAACATGCCTAACTACAAAAATAAACCGGATCGTTGAAACCGACCACACCACACCACAGCAGAGCAGAAGACAGACAGTTGAAATGGCAAATATTCCTTCGCATCGTATCTGGTTCAGTGGGCGCTTTTTTGTAAATCGCATCACTATCATGGTCATATCATAATCATCATCATCCACATGTTCAAAATGTTCATCTTGTCTAGGCCGTTTGGTTGGTTGTTGGTCTAGAGGTCTAGAAATTCTAGAAAATCTTTTAAAAATGTTTGATACGATTGTCTTTCTTAGATGCATACTGATAGATAGATGTATAGCATCCTCGCTTCATCAGTGATGATGGGGAAAATTGAATGGAAATTTTCTACGCAGTTTCTACCTACCATGCATTAGAGACAGATTAGATGGTAATCTCCTCGTTGCTCCTGTTTACCATGCTCGATTCTCGGGGTAGAAGAACAACAAGGACGAGATATTTTGGTAGTTTTTTGCTTAGTCTAATTTAATAAGACAGATTAGATGGTAATCTCCTCGTAGCTCCTGTTTACCATGCTCGATTCTCGGGGTAGAAGAACAACAAGGACGAGATATTTTGGTAGTTTTTTGCTTAGTCTAATTTAATATTTTTTTCTGTGGGGAAAGGATTTTTTATATTTTTTTTTATAGAAAATTAAAGATATTTTGGATTGATTGGGGCTTTGTACAAAGAATGTTTTTGTTACAGATATTCTAATTACTTTTGGGAAGGCTTATTTAAAGTGTGGAAATTCCCAGTAATTATTTCTCTTTGATCAATTAATGTGTCAAAAGTTGTCGTATTTGTAGAATTAGTTTAGTTTTTGATGTGGGAAAGCGAAACCATCTCATTTCACTAGAATCCCTAAAACTGTAATCCCCAAAGTGGCTTCCAATCAAAACTTTTAACTTTAAAAAATGGCCACTTCCTATTTGAACGTTCCCTCTGTAAAATTAAATTTTGATTTTTTGTATTACTATATTCCAAGCATATGGCTTTGGTAGCGCATGGAATACGCCTTAGAATTGAATAATGTAGGAATTATTGCAAAAAAATGAGATATGATATGATTCACACATATTCCTTTTCTTTTCTGTAGATAGATCCTGATCCTGTTCTGTGGTCTGGAAAAAGTGCGGCGTAAAAAAGAATTCGATGATGATAATTTGATATTCTCATCTTCAGCAAAAGCAACCGCTCCTAACCACAATCTACAATCCAACTACAACTATAACACATGTTATCATCATCATTTCATTACAATACAATTACAATCAGAATTGCCATCCGATTTCTCAGATTCTCATCCCACCTCACCACATCAGTTCCAAATCGAAGTTTGCAATCGCAAGACATTTTTGCATTCATCTTTATCAGAAATGAAGATGGGCAGTGGCAGTATCACTATTCCATGATCTTTTTTTATTACTGGAAGCTGTAGCATAGTAATTTTGGTTGTCAGTTGTGATCCACAATTATTGATTCACTCATCGTCAGACCAGCTTACTTTAGCCTGGGTTGCTCATGTAGATTTTTCTGACGATGAGCTTAGCTTTGGCTTGACTAATGAATAGGATAAATTGTAGCCTCGCTTCGGTTTGGTTTAGCTTTCGCTTTGGGGATAATAATTTTATCTGGATCGGGATGAAGATAATTCCAAAAAAAATCGCAAAGCATACGTATACCTGTTCTTCCATGAGTGAAAAGAAGATGATGCGCTTGTGGCTTATACTATCACAATTGTGCAGTGTACGATGCGTGCATCAATTTTTTTTCTCTTTAGACGATAAATGATAATGATGATGACGATCAGGCAAAATTTATTGTACGGTCGAGCTAGAGCCAGAGCCAGGCCAGAGCTGTGCAATCTTGATCCTGGTACCTACCACGTTTTTAGAGGGAAATTGCGCATTCTTGATTTCATCTCATCCTATCATCAACTTTTTAAGACCATCGTAGTAGGATGCACTTATCCAAGCCCGTCCGTTCATCAGTTTATGGTACAAGATGTTCTGGACAATATTGGATTTTTGAGTTTTCATGGTCCTCACAGCTTACCAACACGATAATTTCTTTTTTTGCTCAGATACTGCGCTTCTAGGGAAGAGAAAAATGCAATCGCAATCTCTTCCAGTGGAATCCAGCAAAATATTTCTTTGGGGATGTCGTGCAACTCATTTTTCTTTACTTGAGCAAGGTAAACATGAAACCGCAAACACGGTAATCATTCACTTTTTGAATCTTCATCTCAAATCTCAATCAGGTTTCCTTACTTCAAAATCAACAATCAAATCAGCTACATCTACAACGTAGTTGATTCTGGTCGGTTAATTAATTGG
>JAHZMX010002927.1:0-21984 GCA_027743895.1 Seira musarum
CATGAATGCCACTGTTCAACTTCACGAATATTATTCTGCTCCACATATCCTGAATCAATCTCTAATTCCATACTAATCTTTTTCGCGTTTCACGGAAAGAATGAGCGAAAGTGAATTGCTTTCCTGAGATATAAAACTCCAGCATATCCGTTTATTTTTAACGAGGTATGACGAAGTATCGGGGCTGCAGCAAAACCACCCGCGTACAAAAAATAGAGCCATCCGCCACCCACAGTTTGGACTTTTACTTCGCTTCGTTGATTAGAGTGGTATTCAGAAAAAAATGTGGAAGAATGGTAGCCATTTCATTAAAACACAATAGGGATTCATTAGGAATAAGCTTCTTTGAAACTTTTCCAGGAATGCCTGGAGCAGTATCTGAAAACAGGGTTTTATTTGATCAAAGAACTTTTTCATGAAAAATCCTTGGAAAAGTTTTTTAATTGAATTGAATTAAATTGAGTTCGAATCCTATTCAAAGGATGGATACTTGGAATCGTGATGAGATTGATGAAACAAGTGCAGCTGCCGAAAGTTTTTATCCCATTCGACGAAAAAGAAATTTATTTTAGTGGTAATAACGCACGAAGATGAAAAACGCTTCTAGGAAAATTCGTTTATCTAAAGCCCTAATTTCCTTTCATCTGCTGCCTAATAGTAGTTGCCTAATAAGTTCACTCGATGAGACAACTCTTATTTGATTTTGAGAGGATAGAGACAGATTTCCGACTCACAATCAGTTACATACATTAGAGTCTTGTCATCCCGTCCATCCGAGTTGGCTGGACTATTTATTTGCAAGAGCATATCTTCATCATTTCATCATGGGCATGTCTACGAGCAGTAAATAATGTAATGAAATTCATTTTGGTTCGTGACATGACATGTTTTACAATGAGACCATCCAACGAATAAGATCCAATTACTGATAATTAGCTTTTGAAAGTCCCTGGTGCTTTGCAAATACCTTTTAAAGATGAAAGATTTCTATTGCTCCTTTGGGGAAAACGTCATTCTGTAAACAGTATAATCTTATTTCAAAGGAACTGGAAGAAAATGAGATTTCATTCGTTAGCCTTTCCACGTGAGAATACTTATCGTTTGATGTCGAAATTGTCGAGCCATGGGAAATGAGTGAAAACGTATATAATTAAGTGAAAAATGTTATTATATTAGAGACGAACGATGGTGGAATTATTTATAATTGGTGCTACAAACAAAAGTGATTTGATTTAACTAACAAGGACCTTTGCTTATCAAACTCATTTAATGTCATATCATTAAAACGACAATTTGGTTAGAATAATGAAAGAATCCAATTACTGATAATTAGCTTTTGAAAGTCCCTGGTGCTTTGCAAATACCTTTTAAAGATGAAAGATTTCTATTGCTCCTTTGGGGAAAACGTCATTCTGTAAACAGTATAATCTGATTTCAAAGGGACTGGAAGAAAATGAGATTTCATTCGTTAGCATTTCCACGTGAGAATACTTATCGTTTGATGTCGAGTAATGGGAAATGAGTGAAAACGTATATAATTAAGTGAAAAATGTTATTATATTAGAGACGAAGGATGGTGGAATTATTTATAATTGGTGCTACAAACAAAAGTGATTTGATTTAACTAACAAGGACCTTATCAAACCCATTTATGTCATATCATTAAAACGACAATTTGGTTAGAATAATGAAAGCACTTCTGGCTCTGAGAGAATAAAGCTGGTTTGTTCAATAATTAATGAATAGTATTTTATGATACAAGCGCACATAACTTAATTGTTTGGAATGCAAAGATTAAAGGAAAACCAAAGAAATAATTTGACGTCAGTATTAACTTCTTTTCAAGAAAGGTTTGCTCACTAAAAAATTTGATTTGAACGTTGACCTCAGGAAGACGATCTCCAAAGTGTGCCGCGGTATGAATTATGAATTGGAGTAAGTATCTAATTTTTATGATTTCTTTTGATTTGGAGATGTCAAACTGCTTTTCATGAAATCTTAGCTTTTTGAAATCATTTAAAATTGCACAAGATTGAAATTGGCAAATTAATGAGGTTAGAAGTTATATTGGATTGAGTTACGGATTGCTGAATTTCGAAACGAATTCTCCTCCCATTACATAATATCTTCTAAACCTTGTGACTTCAAGAAATCAATCATAAAAATTGATTCATCAAAGCATGGGATTGAGCTGTTGAGAAACCATTCAATTTTATCATTACATTCTCCCGACTGACTTTTTTGTACGAATGAAGAATGTTCATGAAAATGAAAACCAAATTTTTTCTTGCAGGCATGCATACGTCTTACGTATTTATGGGTATTGTAAGACGCTTGTTAAACATTGCCAAATCTCACTTGTTTAGTTCAAGAAAGTTTGAGAACATCATTCTACGTAATAAACTAACTACTTTTTCCTCGTCTTATCAAAATTCTTTTTACTTTCGTGTACTCGTGCGAGTCAAGTCAGAGCACGTGTCGGTGTACCTATAGTACTTAATTATTTTTATATATTGATGTCTAGACCTTAATCAAATAAGTTTTTTTTTGGAATCATCTACTCTATCTATCACAGTATAATAAATCATTGCATGTCATAAATTAATGCTGAACATCCTGAAATGTGCGGATATATAATCCTGAAATATTGCTGGAGCCAAACTAATTTTAAAATAATAAAACGTGATTTTTATGTCATTTAATTATCTTGAGCTGATTACCAAGCCCAGTCAAATACGACATCACATCTTGTCCAAAAGCTAGTTCGAGTTAGTGAACTCACAGGAGAATGAAGCAATTCAATAGTATCACCAAGTTTTTGCGTCAGAACGGCACTTGCCCTTTGACCAGTACGCATAAACACGATCTGCTGATGTTTTTGGTGGCGTATCATCATGCAAGAAGTGAATTATATTGAGCCACATACTAATTCAAATATTTGTTTAAAAGGAAATGCGATAATGCCAATTATTAAATACCGGTTGAATCCGAAACATCAATTTGTGTTCAAATGGAACCATTCAAACCAGAGAAACCTCAATTCATCTACCTATAGCAATTTCAAATTGAAAATATTTTTAATCATAAAATTCCATGTGAAGGAAAACAATATTTACGAGTTTGTGGACATTGCTCCATAATAATAATACTACATGTATTTTTATTTATAAATATCTATGGATCGTCTATCCAGAGCTTTCCCTGACGTCAGTACCATTAGTAGCATCAAAACAAAAAAAATGAGGAATCAAAAAGATTGAAGAGAATATGTAGTACCTATCATTTATTCAAATTGGTTGTTGGAAAAAATTGGCCAAGCAAGTCACAAATATCTGATTTCAAAGATCACTGGACATTTTCCAGTCCAAATAAATCAATTGATTATCTTCCTGTTCCATTTCGATTGAGAAGAGTTTACATGAATCCTTTATTTGAAAAGAAACCGTTGTAGGGCAATGTTTTACGTCATTTTATGTGAAATGATAGACAAAAAGGAAAATTAGTTCAGATTTAACGCTGAGCAGACAGAAAGTTACTTGTCATATGTCATGTCTTACCTCAGCCCTGATTTTCTTCATTCATTATATTATCTTTCTTTTTAAAAAAAATTGGTTCAACTCCATCCAAACTAAATGGAAAATTTATCATAATTTTTCCACAATCTTTTAATCCCTTGCCCTGGTTTTGTCCCATATTCCAAAGTAATTCATTCATATCTACACCTCTACCTATTCATATTCATATGTGCTAACAAAATAATAAAAAAAAAACTACCAACCAGCCTACGCAAACCAATGTAAGCTATGAAGAAATATTATGGTATTTGTAGACAATACGAATATGAATGGTGCCAAAGAACACCGTATCATCCCCGTCCCATCCTTTTTAATAAATCGCGTCTAGTCTCTGCGTCTCCCACAAGTAAAAATATCTCAGGGGGTAAGGTCACCTTCACCTCTTTTATCCCTCTGATATTTGAAGGTTTTACGGATTTAATGTTAATAGAATACTTTATTTGGCTTAGTGTCCTTTATGTTTTTCTTCTAGAAAGAAAAAGAAACTAACTTCAGCAGTGACCAACGGTACTTGACACAAAAGCTGTACACATGAATCTTTGCTTGTTGTACCTAAAAGATGTTATTATAGTTTATTGTTGTAGAAGGGCACCCTGTGATGGCATTTGTTGTTGTACCAACTTTTTTGATGCGCACAGTGCACAAAATCGATTGAAAATGACTTATTGACCAAACTTCATTAAACCGTCTGCTACAGCCACAGCCTATACCCATAAGTATATGATCTGCATTATAGCGTCACAACGTGTGATTTGCAAGAGCAAATAGAATGCGAGTATAATTTTTGCATCATATCACAATCACAAAAGTTTTATTTATCGGGCAAAGACAAAATGAAAATGCACGATAACGATAGTATGTACCTAGCCTACATTTTAACCTTAAAATGGAAACAGCCCTCTACTGTCGTGCCATGACAGACCTTTTTCAGAATCAGGCATTTACTTCATGCGATGTACCTGAAAATACATTTTGCTCTTGAACTTTAAAACTCATCAGAAAAAATTCACCGAATGAGCTATTTTATGTATCTTTATCGGATGCATGCACATGACAAGCTGGGGGAGCAAATATGATGGAATGGAAGCAATTTATCTGACCCGAGCCAAGTCAGTAAAAACCCGACCAGGTTATTGGTGAATGAAAACCTACACATACATATTTTCGATTTTTCTATTTACCCCATGTGACGCCTGATGAAACAGCAGTAAACCTTGAGCCTTGGACATTGAATAAACATTTTTTCGGAAGTGTGCTAAAAATTTGCACATGCCAAAAAGTAAGACAAGACAATATAGGTCTTTGAAGATTCCAGCTGCACTTTAAGTTGAAGCAGCATATGATTAAAAACACCGTTTCTTTTCTCCCCATACATTTTTTGAAGATGCAAGCAAACATCAAGTTTTAACCTTAGCCCTCAAAAAGTATTCTTCAATCCATTTCCAAACTTTCCTCATCTCTCAAACATGAATGCCAGTAATGACAATAAGTACAAGCCATGCATCTACTTTTCTACGTCATCACGTCGGCTGCTTTGAAGCAAGGCTATAATCATAATCATCATTAGATGCTGCCGATTGTGAAATGTTATTCTGTAATTGCAGCATAAATCGTGCCAAAATATGAACATAAAATGTCTTAAAACTTTGAAATGAATGAATTCAATAACGGTTGCGAGAACCACAAGAGCTGTGAGCCAAATACCAATAACGATCTTTATTTTCTGGGCTCATATTGGCGTCTAGCCAAAATAATGAAAAGAATAATAATGGGAGACTTCACACTTTCTCTTGCTATTATAAATAACGGATAAATAAAGATGATGTATGGAAGCAAGAATGCAACGGCAATATCCCAAAAAAATCACCTTCAACTTGTTTCTTGGAACATGAAATTTTATCTTTCATCTTGTTTGAAAACCTCGTGCCTTTAAGAGAGAAAATGTAGACTCATCTCATTGACCCTTTTTCAACAAATTTTGTTTAAATAATTTTCAGAGGATTCATAAGAGCATACTTTCTTTTCTTATCGGCCACGCTGTAGCAAACAAAAGTAAAACTCAAACCAAATCATCTTGACAGAGTGTTTTATCATAAAACAGAGAGAGGCAGTTGGCTCCCAATATTCGAAGGTCATATCTGCATTGAAATCCGTAGTATTTGGAAATCCCAAACAATAGTTATTACTCTCCTCAACCTACTTTACCATCATTATGATCTGTGACGAAAGCAAAATCAGGGACTCAAACGAAAACGAAAGTTGCTGAGAGCAAATTGATTTCAAGTACGGACAAATTCCTGAATGATTGCTTAACCTTTACCACTGGCTCATTCGATATGGGGTGTTAAATAATACAGATCCGAAAGTGGTCTACGTCTATAGTACTCGCTTATGTCAAGAATTGCCGTTACTTTCCAAATTCTAAGCAGACTACCAATTGTATCAAAATTGTATTCAATCACCCTTACAACTGTCGCGTTGAATTTAATTGCAAGTTTGAAAAAATAAATGGGACGAAAATCTAACGTGCTTACTAATTGCCAAGTGCATTGCAATTTTGTCTCTGATTGCGGCCAACCGGAATTAGTTTTCTATTATTGATTTATCGATCTTTCGCATTTCCTCGCATAACTTTCTGCTGACGACTATGATTGTGATTATATGATTCCCACGCAATTGCAATAGATATTTATGTCACAAATCACAAAATATGTCTCACATTTACGTAATGAAAATGAATTCCTTTGTGGCACGGCTTTTATCAGCTCACTCGTCATCATATCGATTTTACTAGAATGCGATGCATGCATGCTAATGATGGTTTGGCATTTTGGCAATAGGAATAGGAAGTATTGGTGAGTCAATTTTTTTTTCATTTTTTCGATTTATTGCTTGGACGAGATTTAACGATAATGTTTATCAGTATGTATGCATATTCATGGATGATGGCTGTGTATGGTATTAGAAATTGATGATGATGACGCAAGAAGGCTACACAACACAACACAGAAAGGAAAATGAGGGGAAACGGGAAAAGTGGGTTTTGGGAATTTTCCATTTTTTGTCAACAAATTGCAAATAAAATCGTGGGAAGGAGAGTTGGTGTATTCAGTTATGTTCAGAATTTGAATATTTTCAGTCATTGTTCAAAAGGTGAAGCCCTCAACCAAAATGTAATTCTAATTTTAAAGCAAAAGGTCGTGCCGACCAAATCAATTCATTGTGTTCAAAATATGCTTAGGTGACTGAGTTGAGGTTGATGCATGAATGACTTAGTTCAATGATCACGATTACAGATTCCGAGAAAGAGAAAAAAGTTGAAATAAAAAGAGTCACAGTGCAATGAGCGGAACCATGACTATGACGTAGTATGGACATACAAGTACGTACAATATAATATCTAAGCTCATTGGACACATTGAACCATGAATGAAAAATGTATTCGGACTCGAATGCCTGGCCTTGGCCTTATACAATATGCTACCAATTTCTGATTAATTAATTATTATAAAAAGGGGCTCACCTTTTGACAGGTAATCGTGTCAGCCTTGCGAGTTTCAATAAGCGTGTTGTCCAGGTCGAACAAGATTGCAGAGATTCGCGAACGAGCGGTTCTCACTCGGTCCATCTTCACACAAAAATTACGTGTTTCACACAGAAAAAATTTAGCTGAACTCAAAAATAAAAAGGTTTTAATCCGTTGGGAAAAAATCTTTTGCTATTTTAATGGAAAGACTTGAAATCGAAACTGAATTGACAATAATTAAAATAATTTTTAGATGAAAAAAATGTATTGAAAGGTAGACAAAATCACAGATTTGATTGATTTTTAATGTAGGTAATAATAATTTATATGCTGGGATAATTAAGGAAGTGACAAGGACAAGTGTATGTCGTAAAATGGAGTAGGTAGGATGTTTAAAATATCGTTTTGATAGGTACACTTTTCAAGAGATAATTTGTTAAAACCTTTTTCGATAGAAATCACTTTTTTATGTAAATCGATTGATTTGAATTCACTTGAAGTTGCAGCTGTATTAAGATAAAATTTTCAAGAGTTCAAGTTCTTTTAGAACACTTTATTTAAATGACACGTGTAAAGTCAGAGTGAGTCTGAGAGTGAAGTCACAACAAGTTCATGGGATGACGACGAGAGCCCAAATGAGCGTAGAGTTTGCCCATCCCGTTAAGTTTATATGAGAAAAAAGTGGAAGGAAGGCAGTGTAATAGTCAATAGCAATAGTAACTTGTCCTGACTTCACGTAAATGTACTTTACTTATACATCAGTACAGTATTCTATATACAAATGTAATGCTTTTTTACTTTACTAATGTGGTTTTACTAATTCTACTTGTGCATACATTTTCCATTCCTCCTGAAAGAAAGAAGTGCAAATGTCATATAGTCGTGGTGTTATGATGATAAGATGATGAAATGGCCTTCCGCAACGAAATGGCAATACATTTTGGTGTGGTATGGTACATGTAGGTTTTGGTTAGTCACTTCGGATTAAATCAGAAAAAAATTCTATGTGATAATATATGTATACTATGCGGTATAGTACGCCTCCAAATATCTTTTGTTCTCTAGCGTAGCTTTGCAGAGAAGAGAAGTCGAAGGGACATTTCAGGGAGGAGTGAAAAGTCCTTGAATAAGGACATTGAAGGGCTCCGACTGTCTCCAAGTAAAAATGAACAGGACATGCAATGTACCTATGGATTAGTAAAAAAGAAGAAGATGCAGCAGCAAGCAACAAGAAGAGTGCAAGACGAGGTGGATTTTTGATGGTGGTGTCTGAAAATGTAAAAGGTGAAATGAAATGACTATGGTATGGCGTGATCTACACTAAGCAACAAAAGTAGATTTTTTTTTTTCTCTGGAGTTTCAGTGAAACCGACGAGAACGAACCTTTCCGAGGCATTAGCATATAATGACTTCAATGGTGGAATACCGAATAGCATCGAAGTCGAGTTAAAGCACGTCATGATTTTTTTTTTCAGATTGAGGAACAAAGAAAAAGCTGAAATAAAAATTTGCATGCAATATGCAAATGGCTCTAATTCTCTTGATGGTTTGTACTTGTTTCCTCATTACACTTCCTAATGGATCTTCAGCGGCTCTGGACTGCTACGTATGCTCAGAAGAGAATGGTGGAGTGTGTAGATCCGAAACTTCGGTACAGACCACCATTACGAGATGTGATTACGCCTGTATTGCTGTTCGATCAGAACTCCTGAACAATCAAAAGTCATATGCGAGGTCGTGCGCGGAAGATGATGAAGTGGATAAATTAATCGGTGAAACGAGAACCATAAAGAAGAATGAGATATTTTGTGATCGCATAAACATAGACATTCTTGATGAGAGCGGAATTGATGCAACAAAGTTATATAAAAGCAAAGGAAAGCGGCTGCCAAAGAGGTATTCCTATTGCCTTTGCAGAGGGTCTTTATGCAACGGGAATAAAATTAATCATAGACTTAAACTCGGAAGCATGGGAAGCGTCGTAAGCAGTGGAGAAAGGAGCACAACAAGCGTGAAGTATAATATCATGACTTGTCTCGCAATTGTAATGGCCTTCTGGTTCATGGCAAATGTGGATTCTGTTGAAGCCGGCGTTTCCAAATGTGTTGTTTGCACAGAACGAACTCATAAGGGATGCGCGAGTGGAAGAGGAGACTCGGAAAGCTGCTCAAATATGGGGAAAGCATTTGTCAAAGAGTCGGAGGTGGATGGGTGCATGAAGCTTCGGGTATGTATGGAAGGCTATCACTGTACAACTTGGAGGGGGTGTGCAAGCGACTTAATTGAACAATGTTTGCAACAAGGGGATATTGAATTGGACTCAATAGAGTGTAGTCGGAAAACCCTAGCAATGAGCACAGTCCAGGGATCAATGACTGCCATTTGTTATCATGAATTGAAGACACTGTTCGAAAGACGTTGGGCAAAGGATAATAAAAGAGAATTATACCCACGCCTTAAGCACAAAACCCACAAGAGCGAGGAACGAGAGAAAACTCAGGCGAAAAATAAAGAAATCACTGAGGAGGACAGACAGGCAATGGATGTTGAAATGCTTATTGATCGATGTTTCTGTGACACTGATGCGTGCAACGGAGGAAGAAGTTTGATGAGAGATGGACAAGGACAATCGAAGTTTTTAATTTTTACAAGTCTCCTAATTTTAGAACTTACCTCACGATCATCCACATCACTACTCTTATTGTCGCTTCTTCTGGAGACATTGAGGTGTGTTGGTGCAGATAATGCAGTAGAAAGAGCAGCTGCTGCTTATTGCGGGATCCCCAATACCACAGACGCAACAAAACCGCCTACGCTTACCCACAGGGAAAGACAGTGCTTTCAATGTGAAGGGGATGAGACATCAGACTGCTTCAAAAACCCGAAAGGGATTGATAAGGATACAGAACAAATTTCAACTGTGTGGATACATGGGCGATCAACAATGCACTTGTGTCCAATACTGGATCAGTATAAACAACAAAAAAGGCAAGAAAGTCAAGGTAAATCGGACTTGTCTTAATTTCTCAGATGTGCATAGTAAGTTTAACCTGGACAAGAATCAAACGGAAGAAAAATTCTGTAACAATGTTGAAACGAAGGAGATGGGAAAGACGGTTGCGTGTTTCTGACGAGGCTGATAAATGTAACCAATTAATTCGGGAATACGGCAGAGGGATGAAGTTGGAAGCACCCCACATGATATTTTTATTATTATTATACGGAGTTATAGGAATCGGCAGTGTCGTTGTCGTTGTTGGGCAACAAATCTTTTGAAGAAAAAAAAACACTGAATAAACTTTTAATCAAAAGTACACAGGCACCACCTGAATACAGATAAGCAGACTTTGATAATTTGCATAAATCATGATGGCACACTTAAGGATAATACTGGCATTTTTGATTTGTCTTATGGCTTCTAAGATTGTTGAAGGTTAATATTTTCATCTTTATTAGCATTGCCGATTTTGCTTGATGAAATGAACATTTTGTCATTCATTTTCAGCTCGTTTGTGCTTCGGTTGTTTCGACAAACGTCCCATTTTCAATCATCACGATGAAGCCACAACCAGAAAGAACTTTCCATCTTGTTATTGGCATTCGCAATTAAACTGTTCAGGCCAAGACTCCCACTGCAAGATTGAGTTAAAGAAGGACGCTAAAACTGGCAAAATTCTGATTTTGAAGGGATGCGCATCAAAAGATTTTAACGGCGGAAAGGATGGTTGTAATCCATCGTCGGGATACGCGCAAGTCTGTGCTTGTAAAAAGAGATTGTGCAACACGGATATTTTAGCCCTTGGGGGGACGTATGTAAAAGGAATGTATGGAGATGACGGGACAGTGCATTTGCGCCCTTCTCCAGAAACCTTGATGTTCTTACTATTTCTAATCAAAATGATCTGGATCTGGTGGATTGGATTATCTGGTGATGTAAGAATGAGTTACTGTTTGCACACAAATAAAATTTTACACAGTTATGAAGAGCACTCATAGGTCGTAAAAAAAATAAAAGCAAGTTTTTTTTATACATTTTTTTTTTATCGAGGGAAACATTTTTATTTGCAATGTGCATTAATCAGACAGGACATGTTTAAGATTGAAGATGGAAAAATTTAGAGACGATTCATTGCATCAAGTTGAAAATGAGATGATTTGGGGCAAGCTGATTATAATATAAAATTAATTAATTTGTCAACATCAAGTTCTTTGTGCAAACTCACTCAGAATCCCTCTTGGTCCGGAATTTTCAATAGCGTTCCTCTGTTGAAAGGCATCCAGCATTTCTTGGTTATTGTTGTTTTTATTTGGGTTTTGGATCCAATCATCCGAGTCAACTTCCATTAGGCTTACATCATTTGGCTCCATTTGAAGGGAGATTCTGAGACAGAGACTTCCATCTGATCCAATAAATCGCTCCAGGATTGTCTCCCTTCTATAGAGAATATGCCTTGTTGTATCCCATAGGTTCATGTGGTCTGGATATTTGACTCGAGAAATCGCGTGCTCCGGAATCACAGAATCTCCGTACTTATCTACGAGTTGGAGAATATACCATAATTTCACTTGGTTCGTTGAACTGGGGAGACCTCGGAGCTGGACGTGTAATCTGAAGACACCCTGAACCTCAATGAGTTTTAGTCTCCAGATGGCAATGACATCATGACTGTGTACAAAGAACTGAGGAGAGTATATACCCCAAAGTTCAGAGTTTTCCATGATCGTGGCAAATCCGGGTATTTCCCAGATAAATGTGCGAGTCTCCGGGTGTTTGACAAATCTTATCACTGGCCTGAAGGCGGATGGGAGAGTATTTTCCTCGTGGAACTCTAGATCTCCAGGTAGAACTGTCCCATGCTCAGAGACGACGTTTTTGCCTTTCTTCGTTCTTAAATTATTGCGGTCCGCTCTGCTAACATTTCCAAGGTCTTTGCGAAGATTCCTTGCAAGTGTCTGGAGAAATGTACGAGTCTTTACTCGGAATTCGATTGAACAGTGAATTGTGATTGTTTCAGTGTCTCCCAATTGTCTTCTTGAAATGCGAACTGGTCGAGTTAAGTCACAGTCACCAGATTGAAGATAGTCTGTTTGGAACGTCAGATTGTTTCTTCCTCCCGTGTTCACTTCTTGGGCAAGAAGGTTTGTGCAGAAGAAGTTGACGCTAGCAGTGACCACCTCAACTTCGGGAAAGATATCAGTGCATAACAAACCAAAACTTGTTTGAAGTCCATCAATTCCTTTCTTTTGCTTAATGATCATTCGCCACTGTCCACAACGGTCGAGAAATGGGGGTGAACAGAGAAAGCCATCTTTCATGTGCTGCGTAAATCCCGTTATTGTCCATTTTGCGGTTCGATTGATCGGCTTCCTGTCTTCGTTTCTGTAACCTCCAATGAGGAGTAAGCATATACCACCGAAGACGATAGTTGCTGTCATAGGACAAAAGTAGAGGAACGCAACTACTGATAAAAGAAACCAAACAAGTCGCTGAGAAGTGCCAAGAAACTCCAGGATGAAGGCAGATATCTTCTGCAGCAATGTGTCTGGATCACCAATTGTGTTCAGTAGGAACGACGAGATTGAAGATGACACCTTCTCCTCAAGTTCCTCGCTACTACCCATGGATGTGCAAATTGGTGATTCTGGCTGCGCTGACGATGCATGTAGGATCATGTAATTCTTCCCTTGCTTTCCAATTCCATCCATAAGAGGAACCAGAGGAGAGTTAGAATTTCCTTTACAGTATAAATCGTCAACTTCACTTTCGGAAGAGCAGTCCCAATGTTGTAGCTGCCGTTGCCGAGGATTGTAACGGTGCATCTTCTTATTTTCGAATTATTAAGCCTGATAAAAAATCTTTACTTATTCATATCTCATATTCTTACTTTTTTATTTAGACATTGAATGAATGAAAATTAAAGATTGCATTCCTCATTCTTCAAAGAGTTATGTGTCCGTTTGAAGAACATTGATTTGATTGAAGAGTTTCTGGATGAGGATGAACCATGACAATTTCCAGCCAAAAATGAGTTTTAATTTTTATTCATTTTTAACTGTGGAACATTTTTAATTTGGCAGGAACCGGAAGTCGTTAGATGTATTTGATACGAAAACGTTTGAAGGCTTTTATATAATGTGTTAAAATCAGTTGTTGATGTATGATGGTTTGGTTTTATTTTTATTAGTCCAACCAACATTTTAAAATTTAAAATTATTATTAGAAAAAGCATTCATATGCACGTGAAATAGCAAATATTGCGACATAAGTAGTGGCTAAAACTGTGATATTACCTATTTATATTTATCCATTCCAAATGTATATTATTGGACTGTCCAATTTGGACAATTCAGTAAAAGCGTTTTAAAGTAATGTCATTTCCATATCTTCAACAGAAATTGAGTTAATAGGCAATTATCGAAGAAAAAACATGAAAATAATTGGACCTTACGCTTAACTGCCATATAGACATTAAACATGCATGACATCATTCTTATTTCCTAACAGAATTTTGACCGATAAGCAAGTATTTTGAACCTGTGCAAAAAAAGGAATTAGAAGGATTCATAAACCTTGTAGGACTGTAAGCCAGTTTTAACTTGCGATTCGCCAACTCTACTTTAGAAATTTTGATTAAAAGATAAAATTTATTTTTACTCTATTTTATTTTGACATGTTTAGCAAGGAAGTTTTACGTATGCTTGTATACCTTTTCCGCGTCAGTTCTTGGAGCGGTTCAAGCCCATATAATTTTGACCCTGTCAATAGAGAGCTTTTCATAGTGCCCCATCATCGTTTCGGTTTCTACCTCTGGTACAGCAGCTACGTCCTTTATATATTGTTCCTCACATGGCGTGGAGTCACCCTATGTCTTTCAAAGAAGTACGACGACTTCACCATCGTCTTTGTATTTTGGTTGTTCTTCGCATCTTGTCTCCCAATCGTTTCCATTCAAGCATTTCGCATGAAAACAATGGCCGTAACGATCAACAATGGCTTTCGCTTTGTCTTTGATCTCACCGACAAGGGGAGTACGCATTACACCAAACAGGAACTCGAGAGGGAAAGAAGGCATTCCAAGATGTTTGATAGGTTTCTCTTCGTAGCATTTCCCGCTGGTGCGGTAGGGGGTTTATTAACGGGATCTCATTTCTTCGTCTTTTACAACTGGCCCATTTACTTCCTGTCCATTTTGAAATTTCCGGTAGGATCCGGCTTGTATTTCTGGATATGTTACCTCACAAATGCCATCTTCCAAATGCTTTTTTCCTTTAATCTCTCGATCTACGGAACTTTTATTTTTTGTTCTTATGCAAAGTACTGTTTGCACACACTGCCCCTTATCCAAAGATCATACACCTACAACCGAAAAAACGTCTCTTTCACTGGTTTTCAGTCCCTAGTATCCCGCGGTGGCTTTTACTTTATTAACCTTTACAGAACAATGGAAGTTATTCATAATTTGATGATTGACCTTTCCGCGATCGGTATCCTTCCAACGCATATGCTTGCCATTGTGACGTCCACCTCTGGTGCTTTCCTCGCCATAAAGCAGTGGAGCTACCTTGATATACGGACAAAATTAATTCTTTTCATTTGGACAATCCTTGTTTGGGGTGGATGGGGCCTTGTGCTTTCCCTGTGTGGAATGTTCCGCCAGATGAGTGAAAGGTCGCTAAAATCCTGGAAGTTGGTCCCAATGTGGTGGAACTCCAAGAAATGGACGAGCACGATGCGAAAGTTTGGGAAATCTTGTAAGCCGCTTACTGTTCATTTTGGAACTTGGTTTGTTATCAAAAGAGTTACATTTTTGAAATTTCAAAAAATGGTTATGAAGGGCATCTTTAAATCTCTGCTAGCCACTCGGTAACAAACAAATAGTGACAAGTTTCAGAACCAACTGTAATGTAATATTTTAATGAAATAAAAAGCATTTGTAAGAGTAAAGCATTTAAATATATCGCCCCTCTTGTTCCTTTTTTTATAATAAAAATCACCGTTATAGGGGTAGCATTACAACTTAATCTTTTATGATTACAATTCTATCAAAACCCAAAATCAATACTTTTAATGGGTTGCAAACTCAAAATTACAATCAATCCAATTTATTTCCTTCCTATCCTAAATGTGAATCAAGTCATAAAATCATATATCAAATCTTCTTATGAAACCACTTATGATTAAACCTAATTATGCATCCTATCAAGCTAAAGAATCGTAACCATTATAATCCCTAGTCTTTAATGGAACAAAAACTACACCATAAATTGAAAAATTATTTCCCATCCATAATCTCGCATGACTAACCTTCCACAATTCACGAATGAACGGTAAAATATTTGATGTTTAATCTTTTTGTTCTAGTTTGTTCAGGTTTTATAATATCCATTACAAATAGTTTTAGATGCATGATAAAATAAACGGTATTGAACTGATAAGATAAATGTACTGAACAAATGGAGAATACACATTTTCAATTTATTAACAGGGTGTACTGGCGTAGGCAACTGTATGATCGTCAAGGAGAAGCCAATGCAATAATATTATTATTATAGTTTGTTATATCGATATTTAGTAATTAGGTTAAAAGATATAATCAGGAGCCAGAGCCAGCAGCAATACGAAGAAGTAGCATCAGGGAAGAAGCAGCAGCAGTATAATATATTGAATATAAATGAATAGGTCCTGACTGGACATTAGTTGTTAATTGCTTTACAGGCAGGAATAGTTAGAAGTAGTATTGTTAACCAGTGGGGTTAAAACGAGAATAAAGTTAATATTAAATTGAGCTATCAATTGGTTATCACTTCTTGTCATACTACTGCCTACACTGTTCGCCTGTAAAATTACTCTAAAGCACCGCTGCAGAATAGTCGGATTGTTCGAGTCATTACAAATGAACAGCACAATTTCACTAAGCCAATGATGTACACTAATGGATTGAAATTTCAAATACCATCAAATACCTTGATGGGACCGATGACAAACAAAAGCATGGAAATTTCCATGTTTAGATTTTGTCACGCATCATTAAATGCAAGGAACTTAATTGCTTTCACTCTTCCTAAAGACCAGGTTCTGATCTCTGATTTTGAGTCAAAAATGAGTTCTAAGATCAAATATTTGCCGGCTTCAAAAATAATTTTTTATGTGAAAAATGGAAATTTGGAAATAACCGCACTGCGAAGTGGCTATATTTGTGAGGACTTAAATCCGCTTTGGAATCTTCTGAGATCACCAATTTCTTTTCACAAGCGAATGTTTTACAACGCCGGGGGATTAAGGCTACAAGCAACAATTTACTTGGGATACGAGATGGTACATTTAAACCACAAACCTGTTTGCGAAACGCGTTTGAGAAACAGGTCACTTGACATTAGGTATTTTAATGATGAAATGATAATAATTTCATACTTTATGAAGCATTTAGCACTAATTTTGGTTCAACCACTTTCTCAACCAAAATCAAATTATCTTGCATGTATTTTCGTGTTTCTTTATTTTCTGTCCTTGTTTTTAGCAAATTTGTACCAAAATAATATTACAAGCTTAGTTGCTGTTCAAACCCCACCGGAAGTTATACCAACCCTGAAAGAGTTATTACTATTGGGTTACAAGTTCTTAAGAGACTATGAAAATGCTACAGAATCGTTTTTGTCTACTTTCCAAATCAGAAATTTAACTCATCTTTACAACAGTAGTTTCCATTACGTCCCATCTTTTTTCGATAAACATAAATATTTATTTGGTAAATATTTCCTTTGTTACTACTCTAGTTTACCTGCCGAGTATTTGCGTTCGACTCAGCAAAAAGTGGACAAAATTTCTGCTGCTGATAAATATATACACATTCTATCTAGTTCCCGAAAGATTCCTTGGAAATCCGCTTTTATTCAGTATCTACGCAGTAAATAGACATTGGATGGGGAAGACGATGTTAAAACTGCACGAGAGTGGTATTCCAAAATATATTTGGGCGCGAGTTTGGTGGGCTTCAGGGGTTGCAAATAAGTACCCCCTTTTTGAACAATCCGTAACAAAACCAGTTTCACAAATGGATACGATCACACTTGATAAATTTTTTCCTGTCTTAGTGATATGCTCTTCAATATGTGCGGCTTTGATAGTGACACAAACATTTATATGGTTAATGGCAGCTAAATGTCATGTGTCCCAGTGTCGTCAACAAACTATTGTTACCGAGTTATCCGTAAAGCAGGATGGGTTTCTCACTCCGAAGAAGAGAAGTTGGAAAAATGAATTAGGGGAAACACCGGAATATCCCCGTCCAATACTTTGAGCCAGGAGAAGAGGCAGTACTAGTTCGGGAGATTTAAGGCTTTTAATCCATATTACTATGAATGACTAATTGTGCACCGCAAGTATGTGAACTATGTAATAAATTATATAAATATGAACTAGTGCAGTTAAAACAGCAATAAGGACGTAGCTGAGTGAAGGGTTAAATGCTGTTATTTCATCCTGTTATAATGTCTTGTTCATAGTGTTGTCCATCATGCCCCATAAATTGTCATAAGCTGCATACCTCATATCGATATCACAACAGCACACATGCAAATTGTTTTAATCACCGATTGCCGTTTACAGTTGTAAAGTTTCAAAATTTTATTGTAACAGTCTGATTTAGTTTTAAAGGGCTATCACAAGGTATATGTTCCACTTGAAAAAAACTTCAACGGTTTTTGCCGTTAACCGTTAAAAAATTTCGAAATTTTAAATACACAGACAGGCTTAGTTTTTAAAGGGCTTTCGAATAAGCTATCTTGAGCCATATGTTCCACATGTAAAAAATTTCAACCGTTGACCCTGCCGGTAATAGTTGACCTTAAATTCTGAAAAACATTATGGTTCGTCTTCAGTTGGCAAGGAACCTTTGCTCCAAATGGTCAATCGGTGACCTCTCGAGAGTTATTGATCAGACAGACAGACGGTCACATCAATCTCAATACCCGCTCAGCTACGTAATAAATCTGCACAAACTAAGCACAACTATTCAGGACTTTAAACTAGCTGACGACTAGAGTTGGGAATTCGGTAGAATTCAAATGGCCTGCACGCATGCCTGCTACTGTGTCTGATAAACCTGCCTGTGCACGCCTGCAAAATAATCGTGATTATAACAATTTGAAAATTTAGTTTGCACGCACGCCTGAGCAGGCGTGTGCAGGTGGACGCAGGTAAGCAGGTAAAAATACCTGTGAATCCCAACTCTACTGACGACGTATATACAATATGAATAGTTAGAATTGCAATGACGATGAAAGCATGTTTTCAATTTAATCCGAAAATGCAAAAAAAGACATCGAATCGTTTGAGTTCTAACATTTTCGAAGTGAATTGATTTGAAAGCATGGTTCCACAAGGCATGAATTCGTCATAGTCATTGCAATTCTAGCTATATGCATGCGTATGCAAGTATCGACAGTTAGTTTAGTTGGCGTTCTAAACAGTTTGTTTAGTTTGTGTGATTCATTATTACAGAAAAACTCTAATATCTAGTTTTATGTATGGCATTTAAGAAAATTAATTTGTTTATATTTTGATCGAATCACTAAGAGGAAATCTGAGACTTTTAATATTTGTATGTTGGATGTGGGATGATGACGTTTTTTTATTTTGTCAAAATAAAAAAACTGAAGATACTGAAAATTGAAATACTGAAGATTGGATCCAAATAGTTTTAACAATGCAACTGTAAATGTCCCCAATTTTTTGGAATTCTGATTTCATAGGGTGAGACAACATGTCAAGAAATCCGTCGAATATTTTTAGCACTTCTCGATAGTTTTTGAGTATTTGCAAAAAAGTATCCCTCTTTAACCCAATGTTAAGTAAATCAGGAATTGGCGCAGTGGTGGGCTGCTTTAGAAAAATTTTCAAAACGTAGTAAAAAACGTTCTTTGGACGAAAATAAATTTTTGACTACTCCAAAGAAGAAATTATTTATTTTCATTTAATAAGAAGCACAAAATCAACCAATTTTTCAGAGAATTAATTGTTGTACACCAATGCGGTGCCCCATCTCTAATATAAAGCTGTTAAATCAAAGTAAATTTCTTGGACCGGGAGGAGATGTGCTAAAAATATTTGACGGATTTATATGCTTCTTAACATGCTGTTTCACCCTATGAAATCATATTTCCAAAAAATTGAGGACATATACACCAAGTTGCATTGTTAATCAAACTAAAGTAAGGAGTTAATTTTAAATTAAGAACACTATAACCACAATTGCGTTACAGTATGGAGTTCAGTGACGAAGATGTTTCTACAATGAAAACAATATTGTATTCGGCCCTCCATAGTTTGCCAAACATCATTCTGATTATTTCGAGAATCTTGCAAGAACTAAAGAACGACCGCATTTTCGTCTCGTTCCTCATTCGCTTGACAGTCCAATTCCTAATTAAAATCACTACATGCCTCAATTGGAATGCTTATTTCCCCTTAAGCCAACGGGCTACTTGTGGGCGATCCTAACCAGCCCAGGACCAGGACCATTTCCATGGTTTACCGTGATTGAGAGATTCCCACTTGTTTAGCGTATTACAAGGCATGGACACCCGCAAATTTTTCCCGCCACATCCGCATCGTTTTTGGGGACACTCTGACGTTTGCCAAATATCATTTTGATTATATAATAGAAATAATCAAAATGATATTCGGCAAACGTTGGAGGACTGAACACAATATTTTTATCCATACTGTAACGCAATTGTGGTTATAGTGTTTTTAATTAAAAATTTAGTAAAGCCAGGATACAAATTGAATGGGGTTAGTGATAAAGTGTTATTATATTACAAAATTTTGGTGGTGTTAGTACACCGCAAGTTAATAATTTTGGGGTGTTTTTATACTGTGGTTGAAAAACATAAATGTGCTAATATATCAAAAAAAATTGAGGGTGCTAATATATTAAGATTAAGTAAGTTGAGGACGCTATTTTTATGAAGTTTAATAATAACTTCAGGGTGCCATTATAACACGATTTCTTCGTGTCTCTGGTAGCTAAACTTGCAAAATGGTAACACTTTGTTACTGTCCGTTTTTAAAAGCGTATTTAGCTAATATTTTGTATTGTCTACTATTTTCTTCCCTATTTTCGGAGTTTAATTTTTTCCAAAACAGTTGGATCAGTGATTAATCAAGGATGATCCCAGACCATGTGCCGAGTCAGGAAGGGTTGAGAGTAAAAAACTACATTCCCAGTGGCAACAGAGAATAATTTGAAAAAATTGTATTATACTAAATGCGAAGCAAATATTACAAATTTATTTTATAGCAGGTTTGTGCCGCTCGAACATAGCAAACATGGGTGACTTTTCTTCTTTTATTTGTGGATAGCCCGTCTTTGTAAATCTAAAGTTGTTTTTGCAGAAAAATTTCCGTTGCAATCGTTGCAGGTGTATTTTTTCTTGCCATGGGTCTCCACATGATTTTGATTATATTTTGTATTGAACTTTTTCCTACATTCGTCGCAAGTAAAGGGTTGTTTGTCATTGTGGACAGACTCAATATGCTGCACTAACTTGGACTTGATTGGCAACGACTTTTGGCAAACATTATAAGTCAGATAAGATAACTTATGTATTTTTTGCATATTTGACTCTATATTTCAATTTCTCTTATCCGATGCGGATGTGGCGCGAAAAATTTGCGGGTGTCCATGCCTTGTAATACGTTAAACAAGTGGGAATCTCTCAATCACGGTAAACCATGGAAATGGTCCTGGGCTGGTAAGAATTGCCCACAAGTAGCCCGTTGGCTTAAGGGGAATAAGCTTTCCAATTGAGGCATGTAGCCGTTTAAATTAGGAACTGGGCTGTCCGATGGATGCGGAAGAAGACAAAAATGTGGCCTTTCATCAGTTCTGGCAAAATTCTAGAAATAATCGAAATGATATTTGGCAAAAGTTGGACGTCCAAACACAACATTGTTTTCAATGAAGACAACATCATCGTCACCGGACTCCATACTGTAACACAATTGTGGTTATAGTGTTCTTAATTTAAAATTAACTATTTGCGTTAGTTTGATTAAGAGAGAATAGAGCTGGGGCTTTTGAGGAGTTTTTTTCTCGATAAAGTTTCCATCTTTCGACCTCTACTTAAAACTATTTGGATCCAATCTTCAGTATTTTTACGATTTTGACGAAATAAAAACATGACATCATCCCACATCCAACATACAAATATTAAAAGTTTCAGATTCCTGTTTAATGATTCGATCAAAATATAAAAAAATAATTTTCTTAATTGCCATACATAAAAATAAATATTAATTAAAGTTTACCTGTAATAATGAATCACACAAACTAAACAAACTATTTAAGAGGCTAACTAAACTAACTGTCGATACTCGCATACGCACGCATATAGCTAGAATTGTAATGACGATGACGAATTCATGCCTTGTGGAAGCATGCTTTCAAATCAATTTACTTTATTACGTAGCTGAGCGGGTATTGAGATTGATGTGACCGTCTGTCTGTCCGATCGATAACTCTCAAAAGAGATCTCCGATTGACCTCGAATTTGGAACAAAGGTTCCTTGTTTACTGAAGACGAACCCTATTGTTTTTCATAATTTTAGGTCAACTTTTAACGGCAGGGTCAACGGTTGAAATTTTTTACATGTGGAACATATGGCTTGTGATAGCTTATTCGAAAGCCCTTTAAAAACTAAGCAAGACCGTATATTTAACATTTCGAAATTTTTTAACGGTTAACGGCAAGAACTTAACCTGTAAACGCCAATGGGCGATTAAAACAATTAGCATGTATATTGTGATATCTATGCATCTTATGACAATTTATGGGACATGATGGACAACAATATCAACAAGACATTATAACAGGATGCCA